>JAQQZS010000011.1:2811067-2821347 GCA_030068045.1 Platyallabes tihoni
CCAATCAGGGGCGTCTGTGAGCTCACGCAAGCGGAAGGAGCGGATAGCGCTGTCCTCCGAGTGTGTTACGCCACCCCAACAGTGCGTGAGTGAGCAGTTCGAAAAGATGCGGTTGGCTGGCGTCACGGGGTTCGGAGGAAACACGTGATAGTCTTCGGCCCTCCTGACTGAGTGGTAGTAGTAACCTTAATGTGGAGTCCCCTAGTGACGGGGAGGAATTGGACACGACTAAATTAGGGAGAAAATCGGGAAAAAGTAAAAAAAAAAAAAACATAATGTAATCAGTAATATTATTATATCAGGTTGAAGCCCACGTACATGTCTGTCTGTCTTTCTGTATGGCAGAACTCTCTGTCTAACTTATGTATACTGTTTCATAATAATGATAAAGAATGCCTGCCGCATTCTCCACCACAGCTCTGGATCAGAGGTGAATCGAATCGTTAACGATTTGGGTTAATTTGATTAACTGATTTACAATTTATAGCATACACTTTATATACTATCCGTACACCGTATAGCACAATTGAGTGTATCTTACCAATCCTGTTTATCCCATGGCCAAGGAGGATAATACAAAATCTGGTATTCATCAATTACGAGTAAGATAACGTAAGATCTGGACAAATGTTTAAATTTTAAGATACCAGACCAAGACAACAGTTCTTTATAAAGAAACAAGAATTTATTTACTCACACATACATACACACAAACAGTTAAAATGTTAAAAGTTAATGGAGTTATTCTAGTATTGTTTACTAGATAAAAGAAAGTCACAAGAGCAGAGTCTTGGGTTTAATCTTACAGTTTAGTTATGAAGGAAGCACCAATTTTCAGCAAGATATGCAGCTTTGTTTGTTTACTTGCGTTACGTTTCATTCTCATCTGGTGGTTAGCCTCCAGCAAAGGGAATCACGGCGTTGCTGATTGGTTGGTGCACTGAGGTTGAGATGACCAATTTCGGGAAAGCCCTCCGGCGAGGTGTTGGTTGCCTGGTTACCGATGACTGCGCTCTGGAACTTCTCCTGAGAGTTTCCTCGTTGCAGGACTTTGGAGTTCTGGCACGAAGTCTCGTTGAGAGTTCTTGAAGAGTGGATGATGGTTTAAAATTGAAAAACGGTTGATTGTTCTCTTTGGGGGCCTTGTTCATCCCTACACTTATTAGTACAAAGAAATCACATTTTGTAAGGATGAGTATTTTACACCTTGTTTACACTAAGTTGTACTTCTTTCCTCATCAGACAAATCACAGATGAGAAATGGAAAAAGTAGATTGGATAAAGATGAAAGTTTTGTCTTAAAATGACTCCAGCGTGTTAAAATTCACTTATACCACTTCAGCGCTGTTATTTCATAACTTCACCTCTACTCAACATTTTGATTTCATTCATGGTGCAGGTTAAACTTCAGGTAAATGCCTAAGTACTGTAAAAGTTCTTTAAATTCTGTCTAGTCAGTTTCGCGTGATGCTGTGACTCAATCTGGCTGGACAGACATACAGATATGCAGACAGACAGAAATTTTTCTGAGACTGGTTTTGGGTCCTCCAATGTGTGAAACGTAAAGATATGATTGAAATAGCGAGTTCTGACCAATTTACTGAGAAAAAACATTATTTTATTTATATAGATACATATTATACTGTATGCGAAGTTGCATTATGACAGCAAAATGCGATAAACACCGTTTAAAATTTTTTACTCATTTTGAAAAATTATATTATTCTCTGACACACAAAACTGTTTATAACAAAATGTTTAATTTGAAAACTAAATAGCCTTATGTATATCACGAGTGGTGCCAAGCCAATCGCATTCTGTCACATGCTCGATGATGGGACGATATTTCTGGTTCAACAAAAATGTGTTTAATGGATTTTTGAAGAATGTTGAAGCCTAAATAAAGAACAGTTACTAGCTGTTACTACCGTTGCAGTCACTCCAGCAGTAACGAATTGAAGATATTAAGCACTTAACGTCTGCGATGTGTTCTGTGAAATAGGACATCATACAAACAAAAGGTATGTGGGAAACTGTAGTGAACAAAGTGAACACACTGAGCATGCATGAGATGCTCACACTAAAAATGGGAAACTGTCGCAGTCACATTGTCTGATTCTGTGTGTTCCATCCTGTTATATAATAACCGTAGGGGACAACTGACAGACATGCATTGAGTTGATGCCCAAATGGATGTTAAATGGTGCTGTTCTGATAAGGTACTGTTTTCTGCCTCCAAAACATGATAAGTTTACGCTTCATTTCTCGTTCTGTGTAAACTCTAGTGCGTAAAATCACGAGATTCACTTAGACCAGTCATCGAGCTCAAATTTTCCCCTATTTTGGAGCGTTAAGATTGAAGAGTGTAAAGAAATGTAGTGCATACTGACATCCGGCCAAAACTGCAATAATTAAATAGTTTCTTGACGTGATATACGGGGGACGTTTAACTTCAATCGGAATTTAAAAGGCATAAAACCAGTTGACATTTACAGTACATTTACAGTGATGAGACTCTTAGTTGCAGTAAAACATTTGAATGGTGCAAACGTTTTGAAGAAGGCCCAGACGATCCCAGACAAGGTGGCTCTGAGCCCTTTGAGGTCGTTCTGTGAACATTTAGCAAGTAGCACATGCGTAAAACCTGTGCCAAGTTGTTGTGCGGACCAAGTGTCCACTGTGGGGACCCTTTGCTGGGAGCAGCCGAAAGACCAACAACAACATGCAATCCTTAAAAATCAGTAGATAACTTGTTGCCAACTTGTGGAAGAGACGCATCTGTCTGTGGGAACTGAACACACAATCATTCACCAACACCTGGATCATTATTCAGGCATTAGTGTAACAGGGGATTATATAGAGAAATAAAGAGAGTTTTTACTTTTAAAGCTGTGTTCTGTTATTCTGCACAATCAGAAATCTTGGTTTAACCTGAACGCGACATGTAGTTACTTCCATAGTAATTTGATAGTTAAAATGCACGTTTAACATTATGTTGAGAATTATTCGTGACTCTGTCTTTGCACACTAACCAATTTTTAGACTTAATGTTGAGTTTTGATTTGATCTCCTCCATGAACACATCGTGCCTCAGAAATGTCACTGTTCCATTTATAAATAAACTGGCTTAATGCGTCAGAGCCTCAGATTCAACCAACTGCTGTTCCACACTTTACCATTTGTGCGATATTTTTTTGTAAGCCATGATCAGGCATAATTGGTTTCTTTCCCCATGTACAGTGTTTAAATGTAAGGGACAGGATTAACGTCTCGTGTCTCTTTTCCTCTGTAAAGTAGAGCGGCACTGAGTGACATTTCCTGTCTCGGATCTATTAATTCCTGCAGTCAGCATTAGAGATAATGCACGAAGAAGGTCAGAGGATATTCAGTGAGATCATCGCATTTTAGCACTGCAGTTGTTGTTTCTGGGAATTTCATCATCCAGAAGCGTTTGAAATGTAGTTCGCTTAAACATCTTAGACATCTTAATGGTTACAGAAATGAATATGTTTTGTTTGTATTAATAAATAAGATTTATTTTTGTCAGAAGGATAGATAGATAGATAGATAGATACCACATGAACTGTTTTTAAATCATTAATTTGTTCTAATACATTTTTGTTACTTAATTTTTTATTTATTTTTTATTTTTTTATTTTGTTTTTATTTTTTTTTACTTTGATTTGATTGGATGCTGACCTGCCTGTCAATGTGTGAATAGTTTAGAGCCCCCTGTTGGATTCTAGAGGAACTGCAATATTTTACCACCTCAAATGCAAACATAAAAATATTACTTTTAAGTTTTATTTATTTTTGGATGGGCTAAGTTAGGGTGCCTGTACATGAAATGCCATAATTTGATGAATTTATTATTTTCCCCATCTCTAGTTTCTATAGTAACCGCTCATACGCAGGGACTTGAACAACAGATGCTTCACATAATCTAAGACTAACAATAAGCAAATTTTAAATGTTATGTATAATCTTTCATTTAGTAACATTTTTGTACTAAGATGTTTTTTGAACATTGATGGAAGGACAGACGGGTCTCTGTAAAATGACCCTCTGTGTTGTGAGAGAGAGAGTGAGAGAGAGAGGGGAGAAAAGGAAATGCTGGTCAGAGAATAACTGCGTATTGCTGCTATAATTCAGGAGATAACAGGAGGCAATTTGTGTAGCAGACATTCCACTACATCATATCTAACTCTAAATGTGTGTTGTTTAGGAACAAATCACAAACCGCTGTGGTGTAAGTGGTAAGCGCAATAACACACTCCAGACCCCTCTGGTACAGGACAGCAATTTGCACACTGTTTGACCATATCACACAAACCTATATATATATAGTGCTGTCAGTCGATTAAATTTTTTTATCTAGCTAATCACAGTCATAGTCTGTGATTAATCATAATTAATCACTATTAATCACTATTTAATACTCAGATTTACTTGTATTCCAAATGTGCAATGTTGGAATAACAAACAAAGTGGTTAGAGGAAATTTGCATTATGCAGTTTTATAATATCTCGAATATTAACGTTTGGCAAATGTTAAATTAAAATCTCTCGAATGGGACCGCCAAAGCATGTAGCAGCTGGGTAGTACGGGGTGTAGCAAAACACTGAGCCTCAGCCGCCTGAGCCACCGCTCGCACAGCTTACGTTTAATGTATTCCTGTAAAAAATAGTTCTTCAATGTATCTTGAGCACACAACTTTTAGGTTTTATCCAAACTTCCATCTAGAAGCTTTATATAATGAAACGTGCCGTTCAGCACACCGTTACCAGGTAACAGTGCTGAGAGTATGGGACGCCATTAGGGTTAAACTTAGTCATATGATTAATTTGCTTTGAAAATGTAATATATTTCCTGTACGCTAAATCACACAGTAGGATGGAGACGAATTAAGACAATCGGGTTCTTTTCCCACTTTTCGTGAAAGAAGAACAGTCTTCTTTAAACTTCACTCATAATATTGTTGCGTGTGTGATTTCACGGTGCAGTGAGTGATGTGGCTGATTAAATCATGAGCCTTTGGGTTTCTTTTAACAACCTCCCAGAGGTGACCTAAACTGCGACAGCTACGTTTTAAAAGACTTCCAGAGCATCCGTCATTACGCTCTTACTAATTTATAAAGCAGCCGGCAGAAATAGAAGCTTTATCTTTTCTGTAGACCGCTTCCAGAAACGTTCTGAGTGAATAGATCATGCAGTCTTTTTAACTTGCGTCCACAGCAGAATTAGCGGCTGATTAACGTGGCAGCGTTTCTGCTTTACTGCCATAGCAACTCATGGGCCTCTTCAGTTTAATTCCATTTAATTGCATTTGCATGGCGCTTTCAACAATAGACATTATTAAAGCGGCTTCAAAGATGCAGATTTGGTTACGCTAATGAGCAAGAAAGAGGTGAGGGTAAAAATGAGGGGGAAAAATCTCCCTGAGATGGCACGAGAAAGAAACCGTGACAGGAAGCAGACAACAGAGACGAAACCCACGCGAGGGTAAAAAATCCTGAGAGGACGCAAACAGCCGTGACTCACTTCCTGTTATTGCAGTTCATGCGTTTTGGAGTTTAATATACCTTATGTAATATTTAGTATTCATATAATAGGGCAAATTTGTCTTTCTGACGTTGGTAATGTGTTGCAAGAAAGGACAAAAAATATTAGTTCTGTACTTAAAATTAAATTGCATTAAGAAATGAATAGATTTTTATTTATTTATTTATTATTATGATAAAATAGGCGCCATGGTGGCTTAGTGGATAGACTCCCAACTCCAGTGCTGGGGGTTCGAAGCTTGTCTCCAGTCTGTGTGTGGAGTTAACATGTTGTTCACGTGCTTAGTGGGTTTCCTCCAGGTAATCTGGTTTCCTCCCACAGTCCAAAAACATGGGCTAACTGCTCCAAAATGCCCATAGCATCTGATTTGATTATGATTTAATTCAGTTCAATTAAAAAATAGATTTTCTTTATTTATCCCCATGTGAGGCAATGTAAGGCACTCAAAGTAGTAAAAAAAAAAAAGTATCAGTGCAAATGCAAAAACATAAATCAAATACAACTGTTGGAATGATGATAAATGGAATTAGTCCATCAGCATGTGAGTTTGCTCGTGCATCCGATCCATGGTGTACCTTATCATGTGCTTTTGGATACTCTCCAGGTATAGACAATGGATGAAACAGTGTATGCATGTATGTATGTTTTTTCAGGATCTTACTGTATCTACCTGACTATTTTCTGTCCCCCGTTGAATAAAGCACACTTGCATTAGGTTTATGCTTAAATTCTAAAAAGTGTAGAATGCTTTCATTACCCATAAAGTATAAAGCAACAAAACCAGGTTATCATTTTCCATCAAATCGTTCATGTCAAGTCTGTTCTTCATTGCAGAATTCATATTAATTCCTATCTGTTTCTTTCTTAGCATTCGTCACCGCTTTGCACCGCTATTGTTCAGTATTAGAACTGAAAACCAATTTCTTTCACCGTCATAACTCACAAATCTGGATTTTATCAAGACTGGCCTGAATTCCGCGTCCTTACCTTGCCTGGCTTTCGCTGCTGTATTTATTACTCTTTCTGTCTGGAAGCTGACCACGTGGATCCTCCAATTTTGTCTGACGTTTTTTTTGCACCCTGGCTCTGTTATCCTCTGATTAGATGGATTTGCTTCCCCTCACTAAAGCAGATTAGAGCCGTTGAGCTCCGCAGGACTGAAATACATTCCTGGTGTCACTTCCTTTTCTAAAGACCAAAAATGGCCAACACAGCTGTTTCTGTTCCAGTTAGGAAGCATGTTCTGTCAAATAATTATCTTTCATTTTTGATAAGAAAAGCATTTTATATTATACATTTAAATAGCTGGTTAATAAATTCTAAACTTCAGGTAAACATCATAATAGACAGACTGTTAGAAAATGGAAAAAATCTTTCATAGGACTTCATAAGAGATCTCTATCTACTGTAGCTCTAACAAACATAGTCAGATATTTACTCTATAATCCTATTATAATCCTATACTCTATGGCACTCTAAACTATTCACACACTGGCAGGCAGCACAGCATCCTGTGTAGTAGGAGCGAATTATTTGCCAAGTTTGTTTAGGATTGTAACAAAATAGGGAAAAAAATAAATAATATTGCACCGGGATTTTTAAAATTGTGATACCTATTGAATGATAACATGCAAATCAAATCAGCACCTACAGTAGGTATTGTGATCATATCGTATCAGGTGTCCCCTGGTGATTGCTATCTCTAAGTTACATGGTGTTAATGACGTACAGTTCATCTCAATAAGGCCTGCTCGATTTGATTAAAAAAAAAAAAAAAAAAGGGAAAAAATCACATTGCGGTTATTTTGATATTGCAACTGCGATTTAAACTACAATAATTAACTATTATATGTACCATTTCGTATTCCAGTGTATTTATCTAGACTAACTCCTAATAATGGCACTAATAATTTCAATAAGAGAATGGTTGCCAATATTCATTTAACACCTTAAAGGTGTTTAAAAAATAAAAAAATATTGAAATTCTTTTATTGATAAATTCTACAAAAATTCCAGACTATGCTACTGTATGTGACTAACTGTGCTGCACTAAATTGCTCTTAAATTAGAATATGGAAGACAAGTTGACACCCGACCCAACAATACAGACGAGGTGGAGGCTGCTATCAAAGCAACCTAGTCATCAACAGAGCTTTATTCGCACCACAGGCTGATGGCGGTGACGTGAAGTGTTGAGTGCAAAAAATAACATACTTTTCAGAATATCTGTATTGTAAATCTTTTTTTTATTGATCTTAGTAAATATTCTAATATTTTGAGAAGGATTTTTGAGACCCATTTTCAAGAGCTTTAAGCCATAATCCTTAAAGTTAAAAAAATAAAAATAATAAAAAGGCTTGAATAAAAATTCACCTCATGTGTAATAAATCTAGAATATACGAGAGTTTAATTTTTTAAAAATTAAATTGTGGGGGAAAAAAACCTTTCGATTGCATTCTCATTTATTGAAATGCACCATATATTGTATTACTATTTCAGGTACTGTGTTCCTATTGACAACTACACTTGATATTTTCTGTTAATTTTTATTTAATAAACTGACAACGCTATTCTGAAGTGTCTCAATATTTTAAAATCATGTTTATACATTATAGATTATATTTTGATCTAATTTAGTTTAGTTAAAAAATATACTATATGCTTCATCTGAGGTGAGAAATATCACCAGTTAAGTATGATTACTTCACTCATTAATGCGACCAAAGAGTTTCTGTTGTCTTGCTATATATTAAAACCATTCCTGCTGCCGGTTGCATTTTTTTCAGGCTACCATATGGCGCAGCCCAGACCTGATCCTAGTTGTAACTGCTTACATCCAGCGTTATTCACCAGGATAAAGCTAACAAGCCCATGTGTTCTGGGATTTCCTGCCAGTACAGCAGCACAGAACATCACTCAAGCAATTTTTCACCTTAATTGGGTGACAGTATATGTTGTAGAAGTAATTTGAAGGCTCATATTTTTTTCAGTTTGTGAACCATAGATTAATTCTAGTACAGTATGTATAAGATGACACAAGGAAATTAGTTTTTCTGCATAATGAAAGGGTAGAGGAAGGTCAGAAAGGTCCCTCTTTTTAAAAAAATATCCACTGTTTATAATCATTATGAGCAGAAAATCACCACATCGGGGTTTACGCATGTCAGTCAAGAACAGCAGCACATTTAAACACCATTGAAAGCTTCAGCTTTAATTACAGCAGGGTCTAGTTCATGTGCAAAAATGATTCCTCCTTCTCCCAGAACCGCTCTTATATAGCCGTGTCATCAGGAATGTGTGTTAGGAAGATAGACTGTGAGGTTTAATCCAGTGAGACTAAACTGCCATATGTTTCTTTAAGCATCCTTTATCCCTTCAGTCACTCAGTATCTACCTTACGATAAGGGAAATCCTAAATCCTAATGGAGGGTAGCTGTAAATCAGGACTTTTTTGTTTATGAATATTATAAACACGGTGTAAACTTCTGCTAAACACCATAAATGCATTATCACCATTGGTGAAACTTGGCATGATTGTACCAGTTCGACAGACTGCTAAGTAGATGGGCCGTTATCTTAGTTTACTTTGTCCAACATGTGCACAAGCTTAATCTGGCTCTTCTCCCACGGTTCGCTTTACAAGTGTCTCAGTTACCCTGAAGAAGCGCTCTGTTTGAGCGATAAGAGAATGACAAGCACATTTCGTAGGCGTAGGAATGCAGACGAGAGAGAGACGAGCGGAGGCGAGTCAGCGGCAGAACAGAGAGATGAGAAAGAAGAGCAAGGAAGGATGATGGCATGATGGCATAAAGGGCGGTGATGAAGAGAGGATGAGCGGGAACGAGGGTGAAGAAGAATGAGGAAGCAGAAGAAGCACTTTGTAGCTTCTGTGTGTGTCTGTCAGTCAGAGATCTAAGTGAATAGTTTAAAAAGAGAGCTCTTGAGAATGTCTTTCAGGAAAAAAAAAACCCTGATTTTTCATGTACTGTATATGGAATGAATTTATTACTTTTATATTGTGGTTAAACAGCTAGTTTGTGTGCATGGAGTTTGCATGTTCTTGGTGCTTGGTGGGTTTCCTCCATGTATCCGGATTCCTCCAAAGACATGCAGATTAGGCTACTTAGCTTTCCCAGATAGCCCATAGTGTGTGTGTGTGTTCAGTATGTGTGTGTGTGTCCTGCGATGGATTGGCACCTTGTCCATTGTGCTAATCACTATATGAATGCGAACTGTCATGACATGCAAATCCAATCTGAACAAAATAATCAGAATTGAGCAGTGTGGCTTGTAATGTGAACACAACCTAAAATAATGCTATACAGTAACTTGAATAAGCAATCTTTGCAAATTTGGTGAGCAGAAAGGCATCACTGTGCACTAAAAAACCAAACCTTTAGGCTAAAACAGAAGAAGATCATATTAGGTTCCATCCATATCAGCGAAGAACAGGAATCTGAGCTTTATATTTGTTCAAAGTGGACAGTATAAGACCATGTGATGTCCATGCTACAGTCAAAGTAACTGGCCTCACGTATACCTCCTCCCTTCTCTCCATACTCCATACATATTTGATGAAAATTAAGTGAAGCTTTTGACCTGTGCTTCCACATGACTTCTAGTGGTGGGAAGTTTGAATCATTTTAGTGACTCGGTTCTTTGAATCTCGTTCATCAAAATGAACGAATCCTTTTTTGAGTCATTTAGTTCATTTCGT
>JAQQZS010000011.1:2831003-2846704 GCA_030068045.1 Platyallabes tihoni
AGAACATGGTTGTTGTTCAGTAATAAAATTATTCCTCAAAAATACAACTTGCCTAATAATTCTGCACTCCCTGTATACAGTATGTATATATCTTAAGTGCTACCACAGAGTTATCACGAGATCTACAATTTATAAACTACTCCATTCAACATCCATACATATCATAGCAAAGATTAACCAACACAACCTCAGCCCACTCTGCGTGACTTTCTGTACTGCTCTGCCGCTGCATTATATATTTTCCCTCATTACCGTGGAAGAGATGTGAACACACTGAACTTTAGCATCATAATAGATCTTGTCTCAAAGGACAACCGTTGTACTAGACTTTGCTACGCCGTGTCCTTTCAAAATGCCGCAGGTTCGGTTTTGACAATGTGCAGCGGTGTGTGGATGATGTGTCTCGGTTCCGACTTCTAATCTGAATCCATCCTGATGTAGCAGATGCCAAACCCTGACCTCTCTCCTGTGTGTGTCAGTGCGCGAGATGATCCTGCACCCCTACGTGACGCAGTCCGACAGCTTCTACTTCGTGGACAACAAGCTGGTCATGCATAACAAAGCAGACTACTCTTACAGCGGAGGCCCGTAAGACGACGTCTTCGAGCCAGGATGGATCGACCCGGATGGTCTGATCGAATGCCCAGCCCATGTGCGTCTGTGCGCACCAATCACACCCTTCCTGATTTTGTGTCAATGACATGTGGTGATGCCTGTCTGTGTGAATAGATGACCATGACTTTTCACACGTATATACATATCATAAATGTGTTTAATATTTGTTTTTCACAACACACCAGCAAAAATAATGTTTATTTGGGAATTTTATCTGATACTAGTTTTTTTGGAACAGGTTTTTATTAATTTTGTGGTTATTTACTGTATATGGGCAAGTATGGCAACGATGCTGAGTGGTAAATGTAATGAGGGCTATATGCTTGACTGCTCCACTGTGTGTGCGTGTGTGTGTGTTGGAAAAATAGAGAGAAATGGTTTTATGCTGTGAGACTGACTGCTGTTTACTGGAGTTAAATCGATATGCTGTTACGTATCGATTTAACAAACATGAGCTTCTATCAGAATTTTCTCAGTGTGAGATTAAATATCTGTAAACTTATCAAGAATACAATCGTAGAACATTTCTTCTTCACCTTCTTCTTCTTCCTCTTGACATGTTGTAATTTATTGTATATGGTGAAGTATTACGAGGGGCGTTCAAGTCAAACCGGGACCGCTGATGACATTTCGGGTGAATGAAGGTTGTAAAAGCGATTGAAATGAGGCACTGGAGTAAAACATCTGAACAGCCCCCCCCCCCAGCACATGTCTTCTGTTATTCTGTACAATCAAAAATCCCGGTTTGACTTGAACGCCCCTAGTATTTGCGTTTCCAGTGCACGTCTTTTAATATGATCACACGTTATGAACACAGAACAAATTCCCCAAAACAACACTACATGACTGCGTTATTGCACTACACCAAGTTATCACACCAATGGAAACCTTTTATCATCTGATCTCTTAAAAATGTCAGTGTGCAATGTTCTTTCTTATGTCTGCTTTGTAAGGAAATGTTCATAAAAATGTAATATATTCATATAAAAAAAAAATCCCACAGGACAGAACAGAAGGGATGACGTCATTCCTGTTCTGGTTTGTACGACCTTTTATTTACAAACAAATGGCTTTTTGTTTTCTTACAAAATGTTGACTCTACGAGGTCTACTGTAGTAGATATACAGTATAAGGAGAAAGTGTGAGAGCACATCTCTTTCTTCGTCAAGCATTCCTTCAATCACACATTCCAGTGAGTTTGGTTTCTTTTGAGCGTTCATGTTTAGAACAGAAAGTACAACTAGCGTTTTATTCAAGGACGTGTCGTATCTTTTATATGATTCATTTATTTTTAAGTGTAAAAATGTTAAATTAGGAGAATTTCAAGAATCGTGTATGGTTTTATTTTATGCCCTCGAAGGCTTAAAAATTAGTCCTTTAATAATGTTAAAGAATTTGTAACAGCTTTATTTCTGATTGTGATCTACTGTACATTTTCAGAAAAAAAAAACAAGAAAAATAAATGTTTTGGACAGCTCTGATGCAAGTCTGGAATAAAACTAAATGAAATAAATATAAATGTGACTTTTTGTAGATGTTCTCTTTTTATTTTTGTATGTA
The DNA here is from genome assembly GCA_030068045.1 of Platyallabes tihoni. Lineage (NCBI taxonomy): Eukaryota > Metazoa > Chordata > Actinopteri > Siluriformes > Clariidae > Platyallabes > Platyallabes tihoni. The sequence goes on from JAQQZS010000011.1 coordinate 2,833,179, forward strand.
TCCTTTATATGTCGCACTATATATATTTATAGTATATTCATATATATTCATATATATATATATATATATCGGGGAAAAAAAGCAAATAAGGACATTTTAAGTGACTGGAATTGGGTTAACACTATATTCAAACCTGGAAGGACAGTGATGAACCATAAACATTCATGGAAGATCATTTAAATACTTAGCGAAGTTGCATGGTAAAAATGACCAGTAGAAATCAGAGCTGTGTTTAATAGTGAAAGTAAGATCATTTCCATACACACAGTGTGATGAGAACTCACAGGATTGGGACTAAACAACTGTGTGTCCATAAGAAAACTACTTCTCACTACTTTTGAGACTCATCAGGTAAAAGGAAAAAGCCTTCAGTTTGCTAGAGAGCATAAACAGGGGACGTTGGAGCGATTGGAAAAAGGTCATGTGACCTTATTTATATTATTATTATTATTATTATTATAGCCAAGTAGTGTAAATGAAGTGTTTATTTTTAGAAAGATGCAACACTGTCAATAGAATGATAAAATATAGAGTTTAAGATGTATAAATGTCTAGAAATAGGATTAAATTTTCTTATTTATTTTCTTTAATAAAAAAAAACGTTAGATAACTTTTACTTTATATTATAAAGATATATTCTACTACATAGCAAGATAATGTTATTGTACGTTGCTGTTGTTTGTCAGAGGTAAAATAAAAATTTGACAGTTTCACAATTTTCCTGCTTGTCCATCAAAACATTCATAGTTTCAATTAAGATACAATTAAAACTCAGAGAAATGTTTTTAAAATAATTTTTATTGTTTCATATTTGCTGTGACACTTCCCATCACGTTTCCTCTCCGTCTCACTCTGCAGCATTATTAGTCTGGTGAGGGACGAGAGCATCACATGCCTCCCCTGATACTCATGAAGTTTTCCATTGCACGGTTTAAGCTAGGAGCTTTCTTCCATACAGCACTCTGAGGTATTGCTAATACCCTTTTCTCCAGTTTGATCCACATAGACATTTTGTTAACACATTTTTTTTCTTTTTTTGGTTAGACGTGATTTTTCAGATCCTGGACATATACATACTTAAATACTGAACACGAACGTCTTGTTAATCATTTCATATTTTATGGTGTGTAAACGAATGAATAAATAAACATATAGATAAAGTCTGTGAATATTTGTTCAGTATTGCTCAGGCCAGTGGAGTAGCCGCTGAGAGATCTGCTACATACTGTAATACATTTACCCCCTTTTCTGTGAAACATGCATTTTCCTTCCTTCAGCTCTCCTCTCGCTGCCTTCTCAACATTCTTTCGTTCTTCTGAAGCTCGCCTTTTCCTTTCATGGTGTTTCAGTAACGTTGACCCATGTGGGGAAGGTGTCGAGGTGGAACATGGCTGTTCCCCATGTGTTAATTGCCAAGTTGATGGTCAGGATGCCGATTATATTTAGTATGAAGCCAGCCTTTGCCTTTGGAAAAAGCAATAACACAGTTATTCTAATAGTAGTACCACATGTATGGCTGCAGAGAAAATAAAGTAGACTGCTAATGATAAAGGAGCCACTTATGTACAGAAGAGACTTTGATGATTTGTATACGGTGCAATCTTTCAGTTTGAATAGATAAATAGAAAAGATTTAAAAACTCTCCAGCCACTGCTTTTCATATGTAGGTCAATATACTGTATAATGGACATTCATTATTTAAGACTGTAACATTATAATAATTTATAGCGAATACAAGATAAAGGTGCGCAGCCATGGACTAGGAAATGAATAAATATGAAATAAAAAGAACGGACAGACTCGTTAACAGGAATGTGAATTAGGCTTCACTTTCCAGTGACATGGCTATATGGGACATCCAGAGAAACATCTTTCAACATCTAGAGGCCAGGACGCCCACCCCCGCCTCTCACCGCCACCAACTCCCCTCCCCTCATACTACCTTTTAATTAAAAAATGGCTAAAAAGGCTCCAGTATAGGCTAATATTCTGGTATTGAAGAATGATTTCAAGAGTGACTCTGTCAAGCCCAAAACCAGGATGAGCCAGGGTCAAGTTAAAAAAAAAAAGGCACAAGGTGGTCAAGGCCAAACAAAAAGTGAGGGCAAACTCAAGTGAGACTGAGGCCTAGTCCACACTTACATGTGTATTCAACTCATTTCTGCCTTTTGTACACATGCAAACCCAGTTTTATGTCACTGAGAAGTGACTACCTAGAGGATTCCTTCCATGATGAAGATATCAAGAAACTCTGTTGATGTGTGGCCGCCATTTTAATTTGGTAAAAGTGTGTGGCACATATGCTGTGCTTCCTTTGTTTACAGTATGAACACTTTTTTTCAGGATACTGATTGGCCAACATGGCTTTATGGTTGGGGTTATATTGCAATCTGGTCATGGCCGATGGTTCGGCATGCTTTGGCAGGGTGTTTTGTGTGGACAAAAACAATTTTAGAAATACCTGTGTACATGAGGACTAAGCCGAAATCAAGGCTCATTCATGCATTTCACCAATAATTATAGTAGCTTGCTTTCTAGAGGATGCAATTACTTCTTTTTACAATGAAAAGAAAACACAACACAAACGATATCTTGGAAAATCTTATTGGTCGAAATCAAGACTGTATTCAGCAAGACCAATGAGGGAATTGGTGGCTCACTGAAGGGCACTGGTGGTTCAGTGGTAGGTCTCTCATCCTACCATGCTGGGTTCAATTCCCAGCCAGTGACCAAACCCCAGTCACTGGATGGGTCCCAAGCCCGGATAAAATGGAAGGGTTGCATCCGGAGTAAAAACCAAGGGTGTTTTGTTCAGATTAGTTGGCCCACTGTGGCGACCCCCCAGCGGGAGCAGCGAAAAGACTAACAACATTCAGCTGAAACCCAAGTCGAAAACAAATCCAAGTACAAAAGCCGATAGTGTAATACACTCAACGATAATAATAATAATAATCCAAGAGTCCAAGTCAGGAAACAAAATGTCTTGTCCTACAGTGCTAGAGTTTGAAACCCATAGACAGTACTGTATCATTAAACACAACTGTTTGACTATACACCTCTATGCTTATTACATTGTTTTCTGATTCATTATTTAACCACAGCAGCTTTTCATAAACAATGCTTAAAAAAATTATTAGACAATCAGTCTAAATTAATAATAAAGGAATGATGTAAATGTGTTACCATGTCGAGCACTTTGAGGGTGCCGAATGAGAAAGCGATGGCGTTGGGTGGAGTGGCCACTGGCAGCATGAAGGCCAACGAGGCACTGATGGTGCAGGGCAGCATGACGTACAGGGGGTGGATCCTTATAGTTGTGGCCTGGAGAACACAAACATTGTCGGTTTATGTCAAACAGCTGTTTTTAATTAAACCCATTTCATTCAAACAGACTAATAAGTAAATGAACTGAAAAACAAGTGCAATAACTAATGTTACTGTACAGTATGTTGTTACATTCACCACATGGAACCTGGATGTTGTTTACAGACCCCACTAATCGAAGCACTGCTTTAATGTCTCGTCTTTAGGTAGAATTAAATGCAGTTTAGTGCTGCCCTGCCAGTGTATTATGGTCTTACCATGGAAGCAAGAATGGGGAGGAAGAGTGTCGTTGTGGCCGTGTTACTGGAGCACTCTGTGAACGTTCCCACCAGCAGACAGAGCAGTATCGAGATGGCAAATGGAGGGATTTTCTCAAGCGGGGAGAGACTCGCTCCTAGCCACTCTGACAGCCCAGACACCTTTAAACCAACAAGTACAACAAAAATAATTAGCATTATCTGTAAACGTGTAGAAACTGGAAATAACAACTCATGGAGAACCTCAAAGAACTAATGAAATGTCTTAGTAAACACTGCTAAATCATGCAGGACAATCATGTTGTTGCAACTCTAACAACATGTGCAATAAAATGTCTTTTAAATAGCAAACCGAAAAATGTTCACAATTACAAATGAGGATAATGCAACATCCGTTCATGGCTTTAAGAGAAAGGAGCAAAACTGGCCATGCTGTCTGAGTGGGAGGAGGATATTCTCTCTCGTCAGTGCTAGCCAATCACGGCTCATGTTTATAGAAGAGGGCACATAGCGCTTCCTTCTGAGCGTGTTACACTGCCCGAGCGTGTTACACTGTAGCTTGTTGGCCGTTGGGAATTGGGATGTGACCAAAGTTGGAACTGATTTTGGATGATACCGGGTACACAGGGTCATGGGGGGCCTGGAGCCTATCCCAGGAGACTTAGGGCATGAGGCGGGGTACACCCTGGACAGAGTGCTAATCCCTTGCAGGGCACGCACACACACACACACACACACACACACAATTGGCAATTTAGGAATGCTTAATGCAATTAAAATGCTTTGCAAGGCGACAGTGCTAACGACTACGCCACCATGCTGCCCATATGTGAACAGTATATCAAATTCATGGTTATGGCAACCAATCTAAATATCATTATTACTCAATTTTTCACAACTTGCTTACTAAAAAGCCCTGTATATCCATATCCAATGAAATCATTTGGAAATAGACCAATTCTTTGAAAATTCTTTTCAGCAAATAATGTTTATTCGTCCTTGATTTTTGTATTTTCCATCTTTTTTTACCTCACTGCCAGTAGCCAAGGCATATCCACCGCCCAGGAGCAGCAAAATGTTCCATGGCATCCGCTCGTGCACCGCTTTCCATTCAAGCAGAGCTGGGGGAGCCTTATGTTTCCTCTGTCTTCGCTCCACAGGCTGTTCTTCTATTTAAAAAAATAAAATAAAATCTCAGCTTTAAATTACATTAAATTTTACCTTTTAATATGACTGCTAATGGAAAAATAAATAAATACAAAGGACATTCCTACCTTCTTCTGTTCCTTCATGTTCATCTTCCCTTCTGCGTGAGCATACATCTGGGAGTTGAGATGGGATGAGGAATAACAGAGTGGACATAAAAATGGCTACAGTTCCATCAGTAACAAACCTGTAAGAAAGAAAGAGGAGTGTTCTCGTTTGGACTTTAGACTAGATTTTTATTCCTTCTAGTGGCTGGACAGTGCTTTAGTGGTTTAGCACTGTTGCCTCAGACCTCCAGGATTGTGGGGTCAAATCTTGCCCTCGATCTGTGTGCATTTACTCTGTATACCCTGGGTTCCTCTCACAGTCCACAGACATGCACACAGTAGGTTAACTGGCATCAAGTGTGTGCTTGTGCCCCTTCATTGATATACAGTACCCTGCCTTATGCCCTAAGTTTTCTGGGATAGGCTCCAGAAACTATAGAGGGACACAGGGGCCTTCTGTAGGGTCAACATGATGGCCTAGAACCTATCCCAGGGAACATAGGGTTCCAGTGACCCTACACAGGATAAGTGGTATTCCATATGAGACTACAAAATTCCCTTTAGTATTAAAATAACTAAAGATTAAGATCGAGTTATTTGTCACATGTACTGTACCACTCCTTATATATGTTTTTTTTCACATATCCCAGTTAGGAAGCCGGGGTTAGAGTGGAGGGTCAGCCAGGATACAGCGTCCCTGGGGTATACATGGTTCAGGGCCTTGCTCAAGGGCCCTAGGCTTGGCAGTGCTGAGACTCGAACCCCAGACCCCTTAAAGGTACAATAGTCTTTTTTTTTTATGTCTTTTATTTCTTGGTAATAGAAATGTTGCATTACTATTGGCCCAGAAAAGTGCTTGGGCCTTCTGTTAGTATTTTTTATAGACATCCTGCCCCATATTTGCAGGATCTGAGTAGTATTTCACATACAGTAGAACATAAACAGAGAAATTTTTGGCGACCTCTAAGGCTTATGCAAACTTGTTAGCCTCAGCGCAAGTGAATTAAGTGGCTGAATGCTTGTTTGTTTTTGGATGAGCTTTATGTCAGCCATTTTGGTGGCACAGTGGTGTAGTGGTTAGCACTGTTGCCTCACGCCTCCAGGGTGGTTGATTCCCGCCTTGGGGTCTGTGAGCATGGAGTTTGCTTGTTCTCCCTGTGCTTTATGGGTTTCCTCCCATAGTCCAAAGACATGCAGGTTAGGTAATTGGCGTTCCCAAATTTCTCGTAGTGTGTGAATGTTGACCAGAGGTCAACATCTGAAAATAGCAATGAATACAATTGTCACCACTGGCCTCCACAGTCCCATGTTGGACTACGGAGGTTCCTGGATGGATGGATGGATGGATGGTTATCCATTTTATAAACACTCAACATGATGTATCTTCATGAACGAGGTCAGGAAAGGTCGTGGAATTAGGTGGAATTTTTTTTTTATATATCAAACCCACCTTCTTTGCCATTAGACGCCTAAATATGACAAATTCATACACCTTTAATCACTAGAGTGTGAATTTTGAGTAAAACATGAGTGTGTAATGACACATTTCTACCACTTGATGGAGTGCACCATCCTTTGGCCCAGGTTTTATTTTTTTCAACCACAGAAAACTGGAGTATATTCATGTTTGGGATGTTAATGTAAGAGCCAGTGACAGTTTTTAATGACAGAATAATCTATCTTTAGGAACATCTTCACTATACGTTTAAAAACGTGAAATATTCACTTACTGTGCACTTTGATTAAGGTTGGAAGCCCAGCCTGGCATGAAACCTGGCTCTCTGCTGAACCACAGCACCACCAACGACAAAAAGACCGTAAGAACAGCAGCTTCAGCGAATTTCATTCTTCCCAGTTTCCTATACTCCTCCTTTATCACTCTGTAGGCCTCCTGGTCACTGGCGCTTCTCGACCCACAGCCAAAGTTCTTCTTAAAACTTAAAAAAGGATTATTTTTTTTTAAAAAGCAGATGTTCAATAGTTGGGAATCTTAGATTATTTATCAGGCTTTCTTTGCACATTCTGTTTGTTGTTGTGATGTCTGTATGATGTATTACTTACTTAAAACCCAAATACATGTACTGCAGCCACAGCCAGGACAAAAGCAACATCAGCACCATGTTGGGAAACGCAAAGCCAAACCAGCTGGCGAAGTTGATCACATTAGGATTATGTGGGAACAGGCTAAGAAAATGAAAGAACGGTTAAAAGGAGACCATTTACATGTATAAACTCCCTTGATTTTATAACATTAAAAAAAACTATTACAAAGGGCGTTCAAGTCAAAGCTGTACTGTTATTTGTGCAGTTATAAGAGTAAAAACTCCCTTTATTTCTCTATATAATCCTCTGCTACCCTAATGCACTTATCCCAGTATTTCACTAGAGCTTGGACGAAACTTTCAAGGAAGAAAGTTGCTGTTTGCTGAATGTTCTCGGAAACGACTGCATTGGGCTCAGAGCCACCTCGGCCACGATCGTCTTTCACGGATGTACCGCCTTCTTTAAAACATTTGCATCGCAGTCTCATCACCATAGTGTGCTTGAAGTCTTCTGTAAATGTCAATCTCTTTTATCACTTCATTCACCAGAAATTTCATCACAAGTTTGACTTGAATGCCCCAATACATTATGATTATTATTTATGAAATATCTAAAATATTCTCAAATACTGATTTTCCTCAATAAGACATTTCATCCACATAGTGAAATTTATTATTTCAGTCGTGACTGTACTGTATAAAACAATAGTATTTTGTTTCGTTTTTTAACCATATCATGCGTAAACGCTATATTAATTTTTTTTTTATTGTTTTCAGTAGTAACAATTGAATGATTTAAAAAATATAACATATTAAAAAGTTAATTGATTGTCCAATTGTGGATATTTCAAGTGTAAAAAAAAATATAAAGGTTAGTAATGGCGAAAATAAAAATGACTAAATGAAAAATATTTCAGTGTATTTATGCACAATATTGTTCAAATTAAAATATTAATTGTAAACACAATTTAACAAACAATATTCTTGAGAAAATGAATATAATGATGATGCAGAAGATTTGATAAAAAATTGAAAATGTGTTCAATTTTAAACAAAATGTTTAAAAAACATTTAATGGATTCGCAAAAAAAATTATAGAAAGATTACAAAAATATAACTGAAATATGCTGTACTGTGAATAGTCTATAGAGAGATAGAAATCAGAATTTTGATTTGTGCTAAATTATAGTAACAGTCTAAAGTTATTTGGAAACTAGTTACATTTTAATTCTCCTAAAAAACAACCTTGAATTAGCCTAGATTTTGCATTCATATTTAATTTCTCCAAAAATACTCCATGTTACCTACCTATTGAATCAAAAACATACAAGGGATCAAAAACATACAAGTAAGCTTATGAAGAAATCATTAGCTAAAGAGCCTTACGTAGCCATCTGTCCTTGGAGGATAAGGTTTGGTGTGGTGCCTGTAAGGGTGGCAGTGCCCCCGATGCTGGCAGAGTAGCACACACTCAAGCTCATCCCTTTATTCAGCCAAAGATACCTCTGTTCCCGAGCCTGCCTTTTTTGCTCGGCTTCAAAATTCATGGTGTGCTCCTGAACTGAGATCTCTTCTGAGAAAATACAAGACAGTAACAATTATCATTTGTGTTTCACCTTTTTAGTATTTGCATATTCTGGTCCTGTGCCTTTGTCACATGCAGAGCACTTTCACTGGTCATGTGTTGTTGCTGAATAAAGTTATCAGCTAACTTAATATCAATATTTAACAACACTACAAAATATGTAGGACATGAAAACATTAAGGTTCCATGGTGGCATAGTGGTTTAGCACTGTGGATTGAGGGGTTTGATTCCTGTGCTTGGTGCTTGGTGCTAGCTAACTCACATACAGCTAACAATCCTAATGAAGCTAAAGGCTACCACAGAGTAAAAGCTCATTAAATAAATAAAAAAAAACAGGACACTGAAAGCTTTCTTGACATTCTCAAAAATCAGAATGAGACTGATGCAAACTCATTTAGCTAGTTTAATACTGTAGATGTCCAGACATAAGTCATGGCTTACGTTGGGTTTGGATGTTGAAAGGAACTTTGGTGTTGGGGATTTCACCCATCTCAAAAGCCTGGTTGTATCTGCCTTCTCTCAGTTCTCTGTCGTCTCTCTCAGCTTTGGTTTGACTGAGCTGCTCCAGCACGGCGTGGGCGATGGGCAGCATCATAGCAGTGGTAGCGGTGTTACTGATCCACATTGAGAGGAAAGCTGTTACGCACATGAAGCCTAACATCAACCTAGAGGGACACAGAGGAAACGGAAAACGAAAAATGTACCAACATAGACAGTCACAGGGGAGAAAAGAAAGTACACCATTCTCAAATTCTGATTTTATGTTTCACCAAGTCATAACACCAAGTCATAACACCAATCAGCCATAACATTAAAAGCACATAGGTTTTAATTGCCACTTGTGCCAAGGAAAAATAGCTCTGACCCCCGGAGATATAACTCCACAAGACCTCTGAAGGTGTATCTGGTATCTGGTAGGACGTTAGCAAGTGCTGCAAGGTTGGGTATTCATGGATTGAACTTGCTTGTCCAAGGCATCCCATGATTGTTTAATTGGATTGAGATCTGGGGAATTTGTAACTCTTTGCATGCTAAGCCATATGCGTGCAAGCTGTGATGCACTGGATGTTATGAATCTGTTCCTTCAAATCCAGCATTAACTTTTTCTTTAACAATTTGTGCTGCATTGGCTTTTCGGTAATATTGGACCATCAATGAGCGTTGGGTGCCCATGATCCTGTCACCAGTTCACTGGTATATAATTAATAAGCGATGTTATTCAGGTCACCTGGCAGTTAGTGTTATGGCTGATTGTGAGTATTCAGCTTTGTATATTTTATAGGATGCATAGTCTTACAGAGCAGGTCGAACACCCACTATCAGCAGGACCCCTAGTGCTATTCGCTTGTGTAAGTTCCAGTGTTCTACCGATATCGCCACCAGCAAACCACCAACGAACAGCATGTTGGTGTCTTTCAGGTACAACATACACACCTGTAACATACAAATCAGAAATAACCCAGATCAGTGAAACATTTTGGTCTTAAATCTTAATCTAAAATCTTATGTTTTCTTTATTTTGAAATGTGTTAAAGAAAGCCACCCTAAAACACATTATACAGTACATTGATACTGAAATATCTGGGTGGCTTAGTGGTTAGCACTTTCACTTTGCACCTCAAGGATCTCGGTTCAATTGCTGCCTCATGCCTGTGTGCATGGAGCTTGTTCTCCCTGTGCTCGTTGGGTTTCCTCCAGGTACTCCGGTTTCCTCCCACAGTCCAAAAACATGCAGATTAGGTTAATTAGCGTTCCAAAGTGCTCATAGTGTGTGAATTAGCATGTGCGTGTGTGTTTGTGCCCTGTGAATTTGGCAGGGTCAAGTGAAGTTAAGTATGCTTTTATTGTCATTCCAACCATGTACAGTTCAGTACACAGTAAAACGAAACAACGTTTCTCCAGGACCAAGGTGCTACATACTGTACATGCAACAACATAAATTAACAACACAACTCTGCTGGAACCAGCTAGCTAACTAAGGGACCTAATTAGCTGACTAGCTCAGATACAGTATGACAGATTTACATTTTTTATTTTTTAAGTTAACCTAAAACTAATTCTATACCAAAAGGAGATAACAATAGACAACAGACAACAAAGTGCACATACAAATGTGCAAGAGCTACAGAGTGACAAACGTTACTTTTGTAGTAATGAGATATGAGTTGGGGTAGTGGGAGGAGAAACAGTAAACATTTGACATTCCTGAAGTAGCAGCAATGTACATCCCTGTAGAGGTGACATTCCTGAATTAGCAGTACCACGCCTCGTACCCTAAATCTCCTGGAATAGGCTCCAGGCTCCCTGTAACCCTGTATAAAGCGATATAACCAATGAGACGATGACTGAAATATCTGACACATCCTCGTTGTTTGCTCCGCTAATTGCTTTGTGCTTGCTTATAATTTCCTTACATTATTCCCATGAGAATTTGCTCTGAAGTCATAGATAAAGACTGCTGTTGCTAGTGCAATTATAATGACAATTTATGGGGAGACAAAAAAAAATTCAACAATATGAGACATGCAGTAACAGTCAAGTTTCTCTGTTAGCACCTAAAACAACAGCGCCAGAGATTTATTTATTCATTTATTTTTAAGAAATGTCTGCTGTTTTTTTTTTCCTTCATCCAATTCTGAAATAGTGGAATCTGCACAAAAACTATATTCAAAGACTCAGCGGTATGAACTCAAATTCATTATGAAGGGTTTATCAGCATTCGCATAAAATTTAAAGCTTTAGAAGCTAATCTGTAGTTTGAGAAGTACAGTATGTACAAATGAGGAAGTGAGAGAGCTTTTGAGGATTGTGTGCTAATTATAAATATTACTATGGAAGTCATTCAATGTGATCTTTTTCCTTTGCCTGTGACCAGCTAGTCAGTATGAACCTTAGGATGGCTAACTCATATTTATATGCTAGCATTGCTGGGATCATGCTAGTCACTACAGTTAAAGCTGTAATATCTATGTTAGCCTATAGCTACTAGTATATAAATGAATGTTACAATTCTTGGGATTCCAGTCATAGTCATGAGCTAGTCACAAGTCTTAGCATTTAGCTTCCTAGAAATCCTGTTATTTAGCTTACTTGTTAAAAGGCTTTTTCTATGCTAACACTGGTATGCTAAATTGAACAATTGTACATCTTGTTGGCTTCACTCAGTTCAGCTTTGGTATCCAACTACAATTTTATGTAAATTTATTTAAGCGTTTAACGATTAGCTTACTCCTACTGTAGCTAGCTAAAGCTTGGATTTACCTGTTTTCAATTTGCTTCGGTCATGTTTTTAGGATAAATAACATTACTTGCCATATACAAATCTATTTGGCATAATAAGGGACTGTACAATCAATCATCATACATGGGGCGTTCAAATCAACCCAGGACTACTTTTTGCTGAATGAAGGTGTAAAAGTGATTAACGTTTTGAGAAGACTTCAAGCACAGTGCGGTAATGAGACTCTATGCTGCAGTAAAACATTCGAACTGTGCAAACTTTTTAAGGAAAGCCGTACGTCCATGACGAGGATGATCCCGGACGTGGTGATCACTCACCAACAGTACTTGTACATTACATGAACTCGGCTGGGAGTAATTGCCACATCCACCATACAGCCCTGACCTTGCTCCAAGCCGCATCCACATGTTTGGGCCATTAAAGTGGTTCCTGGGAAGTCAGTGTTTTAGACGTGAATCAGATCTATAGCTCCAGCGTACTGAGAAAACTTTCTGCCTTGATGGTATCCAAGCACTAGTCAAACGCTGCGATTAGTGCATTGTTGTAGCAGGGATTGTATAGAGAAATAAAGGGAGTTTTTACTCCGTTCATATTCTCAACTGTGTTCTGTTAAAGTCCTGCTTTGATTTAAACACAAGTTAAGATTTAGGTAATCAAACAATCATCAGATAAAAACCAATCAACCTGTTCCGTCTTTGATTTGTAACTTTTATTACACAATTTATGGACTTTTAAGGTCACAAAAAAAAATGTTGAGCTAGCAGCACAGAGATCTACATCAGCCATAATTCTATCAATACGTAAGGTCATAACCGCTGCTTAACTTTACTAGCACCTTTGTAGCTTCACCATACTGTACTGTAAGTGTGTATAAGCCTATGATTGCCGATGCAGTCACTTATTAACTGATGATTCTATATATAAAAATTTATGAGGTATAAACTCTATTCTTTTATCACATGTGATGAGATTGTGGAAAAGTTCTGAACGGCTTTATGGGGTTCTATGTAATTACCGATCGAAGGTGCAATTTAGCAGACATTGTTTTCCTGTAACTAGAAGTCTGCTACTTACAGTACAGTACCTTTTCAGACTCCATGATGCCCATCAATGGGAAAAGTATGACCGGAATCAGTGCAGTGACCGCAAGCGGGATACATTCTGTACACCAGTACAGTGCCATCAGGATGATTACATAGCCACAATTTGCTTCCTGCAGAAAAAAAATATAAAAAATAGTCATCATAAATAAATACATAAAAATAATAATAATAAATGTCAACTTTTAAATTCAATTCTGTTACAAACACAAAAAAGTTAAAATATACAAAAGACTATGTTGCTGTATTTGTGGAAAGATACAAACTAGGGTGTTTTTTTTTTTTTGTTAAACCAGCTGTAACTCATTTGTATTGTGTACAGTGAGCTTTATGGTTCCAGAATAGCGATAAGACCATTAGCATGTGATTAATTTCACTGTAGCTCTTTTGTAGTTTTATCTTCAAATGAAGCACTATCGCTCAATTAAGCTCATCTAGATTAGATATTCGGTCTCCATAAAATAAAAGACTGGATCATGAACAGGTCAGTGATTTAGTTTGGTTTATAGAAGGTTTTACAAACAACCTCTTTATAAAGCTAAGTATATGTTTTTTTCCCCTAATGTTAAAATCCATCTTGTGTCATTTAATGCAGTGGATTTGGAGGTACTGTAGATTTTATACAACAAATATTTATCTTCGGTAAATGTGCAAAGCTGTGGCAATTACAGAGGCATAAAGCTAATGAGCCATACAATGAAGCTGTGGGAAAGAGTAGTGGAA
>JAQQZS010000011.1:2851504-2864353 GCA_030068045.1 Platyallabes tihoni
AGCGTCACAGGAGATCCTTTCTCCCAACGGCCATAAAACTTTACAACTCATCTCTGTAACTCATACACACATGTATGTGGATTTTTCACTGACTGCTACACAACAGGGCATTAAATGTGAAAAGTCTAAAAAAGTACTAAAAACACCCATTTTATATCAATTTCAAATATGCTACAATACAAAAAAATCCTTTATCAAAAAAACCTCTAGGTCTAGTTGAGAAAAGACTAAATGTTATCCACCGATGGAACCAGCCCCCCCACCCAATCCCCCCCCCCCCCTACCCCCCATTTTTTGCAAAGATCAGTTATTTAAATCCTGACAATGCCATAGCCAGGACCCAAAACCATGCTTTCTGGGCAGGAGGAGCATACGCTGTCTCTTCCCTGTCAATCACAGACACACTGGCCAATCGTAGTGTCTGTGAGTTCATGTACGCAGAAGAGGGTAGACGGTCATGTGTTTAGAAGGAAGTCCATATTGATAACTTTTTGACTAATATCTTATTGCGGTTTCACAAGAGAGACTAAGTCCAATTATTCCAGGTTGGTTCTGTGTCTTTTAACAGATGATGAACTGGACACTGAAATGTACTGTACTGTATGTCCTACATCCAGTTGATCATGTACAGTACATTGCACCTACTAGAACCTACAGGTAAATCAGACAGACCTAAAGGTAAGAGTAAAAGGTTTGTTTATGACTGAGATTTAAGAGTGTCTAGTTGAGTTTCAGTAAGTACTGTAGTAGAACCAGGAACTGGGAAGGCTCTTTTCATTTAAGTAAAAAAATTAGGGAGAAATAGGTTACCTAAGTTTCAAATCCTCCTTTATTTATCTGTCAGCATGTGATATAATGTAATACCAGATTGGGAGAGAAAAGATTTCTCTTCCTCATTCCAGTCAGGTAGCAGCATTTAGAAATGTGTTATACACACTGAAAAACTTGTCGTGAGGTTAAAGCAACAAACAATTCTCCAGAAATAATTGTTCCCTTGAGTTTGCTTGTTGAAACCTAGCAATCTAGCATTTATTGTCAAGGTAACCTAAACCCAGGTAGACCTGCTGAATAAGACACAATGGATCTATTATATATTTCGGGCACCTCCCTAGCCATGGAGAACGTATCTTGGTAACAGCGAGTTTCCAGGGAACTGACTCTATGCACCAAGGTTCTATAGTTTAACACCAGCGGTGGATAACCACTGCACATCCTTACCATGTCCTTAGACATGAGGTGGACCATGATGTCAAAAAAATCAATACTTATCTAAGGAGAATCTTACAGATCTAAAAAAAAAAAAAAAAAAAAAAAAACCCTCAAGGAATGAGAGTCTGTTGTAGTGGACAGAACAGCAGACAACACAGGTAGACGAGGACAGGAATAAGTCGTGTGCTCTGTAAGAAACAGCAAAAATATCTGGTGAATGAGACCTGGAGGCAAATTTCAAGTTACTGGACTACATTTGGGGCCAGAGGAACAAAGCACCCTTGTCAGGGGAAATTTGGCGTCTCAATCACTTACTTATTGTCCATACCACGTTATCCTGCATACAGGGTCGCAGGGGGCCTGGAGCCTATCCCAGGGGACACAGAGCACAATGTGGGGTACACCCTGGACTGGGTGCCAATCCTTTGCATGGCACACACACACAGTTTGGGAATGCCAACTAGCCTAATCTGCATGTTTTTGTTTTTTGGAGGAAACCAGAGTACCTTGTGAAAACTCAGAAAACACAGGGAGAACATGCAACACCATGCACACAGAGGAGGGAACCCAGAACCTGCAGATGCAAGGTGACAGTGTTAACCACTAAGCCACCGTGCCAGGGTAGTTGACTTAAACAAATGAAAATTGACAACAGAATATTGTGTTTCGCCACAATCGCAATAACGGCAGGTTATAACCTCAATCGTAAAGGACTTTTCCAAATCTACACAGTATCAGTGCTGATACTGAATAGGGCCTTACCTTAAAATATGCTAGATCCAAGACAACATACAGTAGAACCAGAATAAATATACAGCATTTCTCACATATGTCTCACACTAGATGTCCTCAGCGAGTATGTTTTGTCTTTTCAACTGGTCCATTTAATTTCCAAGTAGACTTTTAATTTTTTCATTAGGTATAGGGACCCTAGCCTTTTAAAAATGTGTCCATATTTTCCAAAGATGATGGAAAGTAGAAGGTCATTTTTAATAAGCTGAGTCTTAGCTGAGGCTTGGAAATATCTCGTGATTTACAGATAAACACAGATGAATGAAACTTTTGATATATCAGTATTAATTATTACCTTGTAATCAACAATATGATCATACGCTCTGATTTATCGACAATCTTTTGAGTGTGAGTTAGATTCCAATCATGCAGTGATACAATGTGTCTGTTTAAAGGTCAAAGACATCACGTGTTCCGAGAGTTTAAAGGTCTCAGGTCCTTATAGCGTGATCCTACTGGTGTATAAGAAGCTCTTCCTTGAGTGTTATCTACTTTAATCTGGCTTGTAATTCTGAATTTGTTTCATGAATCTCCAAAGACTGAACCCATGTCTAGACATTACACACAACGTGCAGCATGCTTGTTAAAGTCTCTGACATTTCTTTCTGTAATCATTATCTAAGTGAAATATCTTTTTGCAGTCCTACATTTTCCGGAGGCATTCATGTGTACTGTATCAAAGAACCCTGATAAAACCCGATTCCCAGTTTGACAATTTTTGCTTGGGATGGCTAAGTATTTACAAATCGTGTGCCTTGAGAAGTGATACAGTGACATGCTTAGAAAAAAAATTGTGGTGAAGCTACAGATTTTTGTGACCCATAGATCGTAAGGCACAAAGTAGTTGTTTTGATTGTCCTTCCTCTTACAGTACAACTTTATTGTCCTGTTTATGTTCCGTGTAATAAATCTGATATCTAATTCCTTTAGAGGTCGCTGAAGTGTAATGTACTTATCATAAAATTGTGATTCAATAAAAAAAATAATAATATGAAGTATACTGTATATAAAGTTCACAAAAGTCCAGGTTCCCCAACTTTAAAAAGGTGAATCCTGGGAAAACATCCTCTGGTCTTTTTCTGATCTTCTGCTGTCCAGTTCATCCGGTTCATCTGTGTCCTCATTAAGATTTCTGCAGATTCCTGCTCTTTTCTGACGGAATTAGAATCTTAGTTATCTTACACTGATGCAGCTCCTCCACCTCAATTCGTGCATTTTAGATCTGAGGTGCTTTTCTAATCACCGTTGGTGTAAAGAGCGGTGATTCCAGTTACTGTAGCCTCCTACAGTACATGTTCTTCTCTGACCTCGTTCATCAACACAGAGTTTCCACTCTCTAGATATACAGACCAGATGTTTTTGCACAAATGGGTGTGTTTAAATGTCCCAGGAGCTCAGCAGTTTTTAAAACTTTGTTTTTTTTTTCCCATTCTGTGCTGTTTGTTCATTACTCAAGGTTCAAGGCTTCAGTGGACGGAGTGAAATACAAACAGGCTTTTCATGTTTTATTTAAAAAAAAAAAAAAAAAACCTGTTTAGGGATATTACCAGTACTGTGTTCTAAGTTTGATTTTCTGATTTTCTTTTTGATTTTATGAACAGACAATTTATATAAATACTGTATTATAGTGTTTAAAACATGCAAAGTGATACAAGTAGCCCATTCTACCTCATCTTTTTGAGTAATTTATTTAAAGCATAAATTATTTTATTTATTGGTGCCCTAATGCACTTGAAAGCTTTTTTCTATATTTTTCTCAGACCAAAGTTTTTGCTTAAAAAATCTTTTTCATTAAAGCTATTAATCAGTACAGTGTTGTTGTTGTTGTTGTTGTTTTACATGATTTTATCTGTAAAAGCTTTTACTGTATAAAAGGTAATGAATCATCAACACACAGGTAATAAATTGCACTGGCCAGTGGCTGTTTACTGGGGTTCAGAACTATCCCAGTTATCCCAGAGTTATTCAGGGAAATGCTGTTATACTGTTTAAACTTATGATTGATTTATTTTTCAACATATATATATATATATATATATTTTTTTAGAATTAGTTTTAATTTAAGCCAGTAACTTTAATTTTACTAGCCTGGTTTGTTGAAAGTTGTGAACACAATTAAAGGTTTTCTACTTGTAAAAATTATTTTATTATCATAAGTCAAAGTGATTCGCCAAATTACTGTACAGTATATTGTTCACAAATTTGTCATGCATTTTGTCTTATATATTTATTTTATGTTAGAAAAAAGCTGATTTTAATAATATTCAAGTATAATTGAATTGAATTGAATTGTAAGCATTACAATAGATTTTGTGTTCTTAAATCGTTCTTGGAAAAAGTATTTTCTACAAAACATTCTCCAATTTCCTTGGGACAGTTATTTATTAATTAATTTATTTATTAATTATTATAAGACAAAACTGTCAAATGGTGTTTGATATTATTTTATACTCGAGAGTCAGGTTTCACAGCAACTCTTATGTCTAAAAAATATACATTTCAGGTTTTCTGTACAGAATTTCTTCTCGCAGCACTCAATCTCATTAATAATTACTCCAGTAAACCTCACTAAACAAACACTAAATCTGGTGACTTTTGAAGCGATCAATCCCCAAAACACACTGCAGCAAATCTGATCCCACAGTAGACCAGAGCTGCAGAGACGCCTCACATGATCTCCTCGACATGAAATTAGTGCTTTTATTTTTGCTTTCAGTGGCGACATCGTTCGCTGCCGAAGGTAAGTGGTTGTTCTGTTTGTTCTGTGGGGTTTTATTTAGAGCAAAAAAAATTTTTAAGATTAAAATTAAAGAATTTTTGAATTCCTTATTTTTTGAAGATTAAAATTAAAGAATGTTTAGAAGTCCAGAGTAGCACCAAATAAAACTAGGCTTTTATTGGGTCATGTTTTTGATCATATGGATCATAAGAAATAATTAACTTCAGCACCTTCCATACACCAATCACATTTCTGTATTTCATATGCAAGAAAGAACAGTGTTTCATTATCTTGGATGAGAATGTAAAATAAACAGTTTAATGAACCAGATTGTAAAATTTCTGCTGCTGGTAGATGCTGGCTAAGAATTTAGACATTTCAGAGGAAAATTAGCTAGTTTTGTTTGGTTGGAATTTGATTTTAAAAAAACATTTACCTGCAATTTACCTTTCAGTTGGCTATAATGCCGACGATGTCCCAGAATATCTTCTCATTGCATCTAAAAAAAGGCCAATAACATGGTCAGAGGTTGGAGTTCAGGAAAATTTAACTTTTATCCCAAATGTGAGCTCCTGAAGTTATAAAGAGAACTGCAAAGGAGCGTTTTAACCAGCCTACTGTTAAACAAGCATAAGAACTAGACAAAACCACCATTACATCACCCGTACGTTTTCTGAAGAGTGCTGTTAAAGCGCAACTGTGGGAGCGCTGATTATCACAGTCTTGGCAGGAACTGACTCCGCTTAAGCCCTGGTAAATCCATGAATAAATAAAAATTGAGTAGAGTGAACAGAGCCTAGCTGTTGGTTGGAACACGGCTGTTGGTTGATGGCTAACGTTAATTTATCTGCTAATATTACGTTGCATTTGAAACACCATCATCCATACCCTACATGTTATCTTCTGTCAAGGCCCTCGTTTCTTGTGGTAAGTTACAATACAATACAATGGTTAGCTAAATTGATGCATAAAAATGCATTTGACACCTAAAATGCAGGATTTTTTCTCAAATCGCACCTAATTTTAGGTATAATTTTATTGCTTAATGTAATCTTAGGAAATTTCGGCCCCAGAACAGTTGTCATGAATGGGAAATCTAGCTATTATTGTATATGTGTACCAGGTGGCAAACATTTATTTTAGTTGTAAATTCAGACATTTTAACATGGAGCTCTATGGCGGCTCAGTGTGTTCAGCCTCTGAGTTACTGATCGGAAGGTCGGAGGTTTCAGCCAAAGCTCCACTGGATTGCTGCTGTTGGGCCCTTGAGTGAGGCCCTTAACCATGACTGCTCCAGGGGCGCTGTATAATGGCAGAACCTGTGGTCTAACCCTAGTGCCTACTAACAAAGCTGGGGTATGTTTTGTGTATACTGTATGTGATTAACTTAATGGGGATTTATGCACTTTTGGAGCCAACTCCTAGTGGTCATTCAAGAAACTAAATGTTTTGACACTTCCACATTGGACTCATTTTTCAGAACCAGAGGTTGACCCTTAGTAACAAGCTAG
Source organism: Platyallabes tihoni (assembly GCA_030068045.1). Taxonomy (NCBI): domain Eukaryota; kingdom Metazoa; phylum Chordata; class Actinopteri; order Siluriformes; family Clariidae; genus Platyallabes; species Platyallabes tihoni. Next base: position 2,857,736 of record JAQQZS010000011.1, read on the forward strand.
TAGCTTTACATTGTGTTAGCATAACACTTTGGCTCGCTAGCTAGTCAGCCATTTTTTTTGCTTATTTCAGATGCAATAGCAAGCAGAAAGAAGCAAGAAGGCAGACAAATAAGTTAAATTGAATTAAGTTCCCCTTGCAGTGATCACTGCTTCTATGTGATATTCTGAAGTTATTTTGATCAATCTCTTATCAATGACTGAAATGACATTTTATTTAAGCTTACTTTTATATCTTAAACCTGCCAGTATCTCAGAAAAGCACTCACTTCTCTATTACCCAGAGTCGTGCGTCGGACGCTGCATAAGTGGCTTTGACCCTGGACAGAAATGCCAATGTGACAATTTGTGCAAGTATTATGGAAGCTGCTGTACAGATTATGACACAACATGCCGAAGTAAAGGTAAGTGCTCAGGCAAACACGCGAATGCACACAGAATATCTCAGAGCTATTAAAGTTAAATCTTAGGTTAATCTGTTTCTCATTCACCAGTTTCCCGTGGTGATGTGTTTGACCTTCCTGAGGAAACTGCGAACCTTAGCGTGATTGACAATGCGCCATTATTAACTCCCACCACCACCCCTTTACCCTCCACTTTAAATTCGGATCGGGAGGCAGAAATCTGTAGTGGAAAATCGTTTGATGCTTTCCTGCAGACTAAGAATGGATCGATTTATGCCTTCAGGGGTGAGATTGCTCTCTCATTTTCTGAGTGGTGCAGTTAACTCATACTGTAGGTGCGAGATTGTAAACTGAACACCTGTCTGTGATGGTATCTTTGTGTGCTGTGCTCCAGGTGAATATTTCTTTGAACTGGATGAGAAGTCAGTGATGCCGGGGTATCCCAAACTTATAAAAGATACGTGGGGCATTCCAGGTCCTATCGATGCCGCTTTTACACGAATTAACTGCCAATCGAAGAGTTATATATTCAAGGTATATAATGTGCTACTGCAGTTTTGTCACATTTCCATACATACAGTAAATCAAATACAGTGCATGGATTTGGCATGACCATGAAACAATAACACATTATTGTTTTTTTGATAAAAATAGGTATCAAAAAGGAGTTAAGTTGATGTCTTGGAGTATTTTTTTGCAATATGGTTCTTTAATACTTAATTGCTTGATAAGTGTAACCATATTTCAAGGGGCGTTCAAATCAAACTGGGACTTGTGATGAACTTCCTTTGAATGAAGACATAAAAATAATTGATATTTACAGAATCACAGTATGGTGATGAGACTCTTAGCTGCAATAAAACATTTCAATTTTTATTTGTTGTTGTTGCCACAGCCACTGTACAGTCCTGACCTCGCTCAAGCCATTTCCACATGTTTGGGCCATTAAAAGAGTTCCTGGGAGTCTGATCATCAAAAGTCCCAGTTTGACTTGAACGCCCCTTGTAGTTATTTAACTATTAATCAAAATCTAAAAAACAATTCGTTGACTAAACTGTAATGATTTTGTAACTAACAGAGTTCCTGACTAAACCTTAATGACTTCCACTTTTGTCACACTCTGTCCTCACTCTGTCATGGCACAAACATGGCAACTGGTAAAATTAAGCTGAGAAGATTAGTTATAAGCTATAAGATAAGTTAGTCATATAAAATTTCTGTAAATCTACACTAGGCTTCCAAAAGTGTATCTTAATCTTGCCACTTAACATAATAACTGAGACTTCAGATAATCAGACATTTAATGAATTTAATGTCTGAAAATCTCTGACATCATTCAGGGGAACCAGTACTGGCGCTTCGATGGCGACGTCCTGGATGAGAATTACCCGAGAGATATCTCATTGGGGTTTGAGAACATTCCAGATGATGTTGATGCTGCATTTGCCATTCCTGCTGCAGGATTCAAGAAAAAGGAGAAAGTGTATTTCTTTAAAGGTGTGTGAACAATCCACTCCACCGGCAAGTGCTGTAGGTCACAACTGGCAAGAGTGGGCTTAAGTTTAACTTACTGAAAGTAAATTTGCTTAAGTGAACCTGATATGTTCTACAATTCATGAACAGTTCATATGGAATTGTCCAAAAGTCCTCATTTCTTCAAATTAACTTAAATTATATAGATTAAATTAAAGACACAGGAACAAATTGTATCACAGGTTAAAAAACTAAATTAGCATGCACAAACAGTTCTAATCCACCAGTCAGCTTGACCTCATCATATGGCAGTTTAAAAGAAGCAGGCCACCACATCCCTGCTTTAACATAGTACACTTAGAGGAAAATGCTATTTACCCTCTTCTGCATACACAGTCTCAAAAATGCCCACGATAGGGGGCCCTTTGTAAAATATAAAAAAAAAACAAATTGAAAAACATTTATTATTTTCCATTCACTTTACAATTATGTGCCACTTTGTGTTGGTCTATCCCATAAAATCCCATTAAAATACATTTATGTTTGTGGTTGTAACATGACAAAATATGAAAAAGTTCAAGGGGTATGAATACTTTTGCAAGGCACTGTTCTGTATGTCGCTGTGATTGACGAGGGAGAGAAAGTATTCTCTTTCTCTGATCTGAGGATCTGCTTTCTTGGCTGACAGTTATGGAAGTCTCCATCCCCAGACAATACAGTTACAAAATGACATTTCCTTTACAAGTATATCCTGCAAGAGTACTGTAAACAAATCCTCCTTCATCAGTGGGCAGTGGTGGCTCAGAGGCCTAAGACTCTGAGTTACTGATCGGAAGAGCGGCGGTTCGAACCTCAGCCACTAGTTTGCCACTGTTGGGCCCTTGAGCAAGGTTCCCTGTCTGCTCCAAGGACGCTGTATCATGGCTGACCATGGGCTCTGACCCCAGTTATGCTGGGATATGCCAAGAAGGAATTTCACTGTGCTGTAATGTATATGTGACAAATAAAGGCTTAACTTCCATTCCAATGATTTTCTCATATATGAATGTAACAAAGGAAAAAATGAGTGTTTGCACAAATATGATGTCTTAAACCAGATAACATGAGGAATTGCAATTGTACAACTATATGTCATCTCTATTACTGGGTTTTTCAGGTGATCAGTATTACCAGTATGAGTTCAAGCACCAGCCTTCACATGGGGATTGTGTCCGTATGACCAAAGCCTCGCCGTCCGTCCTCTTTACCAGCTACACTAACCTGCACTGTGACGACAACTGGGATGATATGTTTTCCTCACTCTTCCCAGAATGTAACCATGATCCCTACCATGATCCAAGACATTGCCTTCCTATATTTATAAAGTCAACTGTTATCATAATGTCTCCTGTCACTCTTGTCACATGTTCTACATGCCAGTCTCAGGACATCACAAATGGCCACGCTCCATTGAAAAAGACTGGGTGGGAATCAAACCTCCGTTGGATGCCGCAATGGTGGGTCGTCTGTCCATGACCTCCACGTCTTCATCTACATCTGCAGCTTCACCTCCGGTACCTCCAGGTAGACGTGGCAAGTCCCGAGGCAGCCGCAGGAGAAAGGGGAAAGGCAGAGGAAGCAGACATTCAGACTTCTGGGACGATTTTGCCTTGGATTTTGAAGAGAAGTGCGTATTTTTTACACTATTAGAGCAGCCTCTCCTTTTGTTGATCAACTTACATTGTAGATGTAATGCATGCTATCGTGAACAAGACTTCTTACAGTGTTACTGATGTGTTGAAAAGGTATTTTGGAGCAGAAAGGCGAGGTCATAAAAAGGGCCGTGGGAGACGCCCGTCTCTCTTTGACTACAATTACGATGAAACGGACTACATTGATTTGGAGCAAGTACAGGAGAAAGTGACACCTGTGCAAAAAGTCTACTTCTTCCAGAATGGTATTCTCTTCCAAACTAGTTTAGGGACAACATATTTATGCGGAATTTCTGTACTTTTTATAGTGCCTCTCTGACATACTGTAAATTTGAAAATATAATATATGACACTACATTTGCTTATTGTATTTTTATCCAAAGCAGCTTAGAAACTGAGCAGTTAAGGAGTTAAGTCTTTGGCTCAAGGATCCAAACATGGTAGCTTAATGATGTTGGGATTTGAACCCACAATCTTCTGGTTTTTGATCTGGTTTTGCAGAAACGAAGAGTATCATAGCAAATGGAACTTTCTTAAATATAATCAAATGTATTTTATATTGCATATTTTAAGGTTGCAATAAAACTAAATATAAGATTATTAAATTGATTTCTAGACATTGTTCTAATGGCAAACAATTAATTTTTGCCATCTTCCTTATGGGAAACTAATCACTGCCTGCACATAAAGTTGAATCACTGGCAATCTTTAAGCAACGATTGAAGACCTATTTGTTTCTTAAATATTTGAGTTAATCCCCAAATGTTTTTGAAAAGTGGAGGAAGCCCACCAAGCACAGGGAGAACATGCAAACTCCATGTACACAGGCATGATGCAGGAATCGAACTCAGGACCTGGAAGTCCAAGGCAATAGTACTAACCACTAAGCCACCAATGGTACTTATAGTAGTCACTAATTAGTTAGTTCCAGTGATGGAAATTTCAAAGCACTTTTGTAAGCTTGTCTGAATGCCGATAAGCCAGGCACTTGTGAGGAATCAGTAACTGTACCGTGAGTGTAGCCTCATGTGCTTCACGGAGACCTGGCTAAACAACACCTCCTGTGTGGACTTACAGTACCTGGCTTCTCTACTAAGTGAGCAGACGGCAAATAGAAAGAACAACAGTGGGGTACTGGTTCTGTTTGTAAACAATAGATGGTGCAACCCTGGCCATGTTACAGTGAAAGAGAAGGTCTTTGTTCATGCAGTTGGTCTTAGACCTTACTACTGTACAGTATGTACTGAGTGGGTTCTCACATTTCGTTGCTATTATTTTTTTACGATCCACCATGGGCGGGGCTTCATTCAGAATGTGGCACCATTTAAGGGCCTCTTGGCGGCCTTCACCTATTGGAGCAATGAGAGCTACTTCCTTCACAACACTGCTAAGACCAAAGAGGTGCTAATGGACTTTTCTAGATCTAGCCCACCGTCCCAACCTGTCGACCTACAAGGGGAAGTCATTGAGGCGGTGTACACCTATAAGTACCCTGTGTGTACACCTGGACAGATCCAAAAACGTGTACTGTATGCCCTCTACAGAATGGGGCAGATCCTCCTCTTTCTCCACCTCCCTTGTTCCTGCATCTATCAGACATTTTAACCCTTCCTAACCAGCACCTTCCTAAAAGTATGTTTTAAAGCTAATCTCAATGTCTATTCAAAAAGCGCTCCATCAAATTTATATTAAGGCCCAAATAGACATATATACATAACTATTACAATATTTTCTTTTAGTAGATTATTTTAAGCTTTTTGATTCATTGTATTGCTTTAAAATACCTGTTTTTTTTTTCATTTAGATACATACTACAGAATGGATCTCCAGACCAAACGAATCGACTTTGCAACTCCTTCATACCCGAGATCTATCGGCAAGTACTGGCTGGGATGTAAAGAAAAGGAGCTGGCGGAGAAAAGATAAAAAATAAAAAAAAAACATCTATTTGAAGCTCAAAGCTGAAAACAATTAGTGAGATGCTACATCAGAGATACGTCAGACTGTAATCGTAAATTTTAAAGCACTTTTTGTAAGTCGCTCTGGATAAGAGCCTGCCAAATGCCTAAATGTAAATGTAACCCGGACAGGGCTGCTAGAGAACCGAGTCCACAATATACCTACATTAATATGTAAAAGTTCTTTGTAATAATTAGGGAATCCTAGAAAAGATTACTTATTATTTCATATGTTCATATTTTTAAAAACAACATGTACTCTAGGAAGCATGTACTCTATTGGTGGTGTATCTCTGTCCCTGTCTCTCAACACTGTGTCCCTGTCTCTTGTCCTGCTGAATTTAGCTGTTATCTTAAGAGTGCAAACCAACTACAGTATGTAAACCAACAAGCTTTTAAATATATAATTAGCACATAATAAACTGGTGTACTACTCTATCTCTTCATGCGTCCTAAAGTGAACTGTTGTTGGGGTCATTTCTCCAGTTATTAATCTTACTTCATATATATATATATGACCCCTCTCACTGACCCCTTCCCCCTTTTATCTTCCCCCTCCCCTCCTCTCTCCTCCCCAATCCTGTGTACGTGCCACACCGTACCTCCCAGGTGAGACTGCCTGGAGCAGTGTTTTGTGGTTTGGGTAGATCAACAGTGTTTGTTTACCATTTGCACAGCCTGCAGACAGGGTGTCTTTAGTCAGCACTCTCACAGAATGAACAGCTAGAAAATAATGAGGAGATATTACCTGTTCGTTATTAGAACATAATCACTACTGCACCTGATGAGCAATGTGACGGAACAGGCAGCTACTCCCTCTGCTGGCTGATCAGTCTTAACCGTCCAAAACAACCCATCATGACATTCATTTTACTGAAGCAGTTTGAGCACTTAGATTTGTTATTTGCCTATCAAATTGCATTTCATTTGGCAACTGAAAATGAGTAATTAATACATGAGTAATTTGTCTTTTTTTGCATAGACTCTTGTGCAAAGAACAGCGTACATATGTAGCGTACATATTTCATATTTTAACCAATTTTACTCTTGCTGGCATTTAGTATTTTCCAAATGTACATATAAAATATAGAGCAA
>JAQQZS010000011.1:2870019-2881558 GCA_030068045.1 Platyallabes tihoni
ATACATAGTACCCCCACCTCTACTCACCTCGGGGGCAAGGAAAAAAAGTTCAGGCTCAGGAATTTTTTCCACTATCATCCCTGGTAGCGTTATCTCCATCTACAAATCAACTTAAAAATACTGAAAGTGCAGAATTAACAAAACCATCTGTACACTGTGGAAATGTCCCAGCTCTGGGCTTCCCTGCACTGCTATTGCGTCATGGCGGCTGAACTTTCACACACAATTAATTAGTGTGTGTTCATAAGTATTGCAGAACACCAGGACTCATTGTCTCAGGACGTCTCACTCTGTTCCCCCCTCCAGCAGGGCTTTATTTATATCTTCAGGATTCTAATTATAATCCCTCAATTTTCAAGCTTTTATTGTTTAAGTTAAATCATGCTTTACATTACAGAGCTGGAAAGAAGTCCAGAGAAACTATACTCAAGTTAATTAAAGCACTGGTACTAAATATAATATTACTGCATAAAAATAAACATGTCTATATTACATGGGCATTGGTGGCTTAGTGGTAGGTTTTTCCATCAGGAAGGTTATTCAGCACAAGAGCTGTGCCAGGTTGTTGTGCAGATCAAATGGACCCCTATGGAGGCCCCTCGACGGGAGCAGCCAAAAGACTAACAGCAATATAATAAAGGCTTACTCAATATTGGATATATTCAGGAGTGTAAAGCAAATAACATCAACTGATAAGAAAAAGTTATCAAGTACTGTACAGAATGTCTAATCCCGCATAACTAGCTAATTTATTAAGCCTAAATAAGTCACTAAGTTTAAAGATATTCTGCTTATTTATTACAGTTAACTATTTGTTAACTCAAACAAACCTAGAATTTAATTTGATGGTTCTGATAAAACATATATTTATACCTAACAAACAAATTTTAACTACCCATGTAATCCAACTAGTTTACAAGCCTTAAATAACTATGTAATTGTACAACTAAATTACTAGTATTATTGTCTAGCTAATTTAGAAACTAAGTACTATATGTAACAAACTACTATATGACATGAAAGTACAGTACAATGGAACCTGGGCATACGGATTTACTTCATTCTGGAGGCGAGTTCTTAAGGTGAAAGTGAGTATTGTGATACGAATTTTCCCATAATAGAAACAATGTCAGTTATAGAATAATCTGTTCCAGCCACCAAAAATATTACCAATATTTCAAAAAATGCATAAAGAATCAAATAGCTTTTGAATGCATGCAAAAGGCAATTTTGATATCGTTTGTTGACTCTTTGAAAGAATTTTTACAGGATTGAAAAAATATATAAAATATATAATAAACTTGGCTTTCCACTGACACAAAAATGTTTTTAACAGCTCCCTAACACACACAACTTATCTGGCGTTCGGTTCTTTTTTCCGTATGCCAAAAATGCTTCGTATGTGAATTTCTTGCAAATTTTCAATTCTTAAGGCTAAAATTTGTAAGGAAGACAATTTGTATGCTGAGGTTTGACTTTATTGTCTAATCCAGCAAACTAATTTACAAACAAAAACTATGTAATCTAACAAGCTAATTCGCAAAACCTTACTTACTATAAAATGTTTTAAGCTAATTTACAAAACTAGCTAACTAATCCCAACCTATTTAATAAATTTTAACTAACTATGGAGTCCAATGAACTAATTGACAAACCTTAACTAGGTTGTAATTTAACAATTCACACAAGTGCCTTAGCAAGAAACTTTCAGAAGCTAATTCATGAAACAGAACCAGGTAACTAATTTAACAAACTAATCTACAAACCTTAACTTGTTAGCTCATTTGCATCAATTAGCTAGGTGATTTATTCAACCAATTCACAAATTTATGGTGGAAGTAGGTTATCAAATTTAACTAGCTAATTAACAAAGCTTAACTAGCTAAATAATCCAACAAACTAATTTACAAACTATAGATAGTTTTGTAATGTAACAATTCACAAACACACACTTGCTGGAAACGTTATGAAACTAATTTACAAAACTGAAGTAAGTAACTAATTTAACAAACTAATATACGAACCTTAACTTATAATTCACAAATCATAACTTGAAAGCAGGTTAGAAGATGTAACTAGCTAATTGACAACGCTTGACTAGCCTAGTAATCTAACAAATCTATTTTTTTTTCTTTTACAAATTGTCATTATGTAGCTTTTAAATATTTATATAATGTCTATGTCTAATGTCTACTACATGAATTATAATATATATTCTGTGAATAATTTCTTTTTTATTTATGTATTTCTTTTTGTTAGATTTCAATGTTGTATTTAAGTGGACATTGTGTCCTTAAATTAAAATACAATAATGTATGTTTTACTGTAGTGTAGATTTTTGTGGCACAATTTATAGGCAGATTTTTTCAGCTTTATTGTGGGAATATGATGGTGTTTAAAATTAATAAGGAGTGCCTGACAAGTGAAATGATGTTCATTTAAAAAAAATCTAGAGTATATTTACAAATCTTCCAACATAGTACTTCATTACAGTAACAATGTTCAGCTACATAATTACTGTACATTAGGTATTTTTCACCTCTTAAGACTTTAGACTATTCACATAGTCTCTTGCATATGTTTACTTCTTTAAGGAACTGTATGTTTTCCATATCATCATACTTTCCTTGAAGACAAACTCTCAGCTTGTGATATAATTTAGCACAACATCAATACAGTCACGTCATCCGGTCTGTTTTCAGGCAAATTAATCTGTAGTTACTGTGGTATTGGTATGTAGTTACACGAGTGTGGTATAAGTCTGGGCCTGCTGCCGTTTGAGTTTGGTTTTTTTTCTTTTGACTTGAGTGAGGAATTCCTCCTCAGATGGCTTTGTCTAACTCTGGAACGCTCACAAGAATGAGGTTCACTGATGATTTGCCACAAGTAGAGTAAGTAGGTGTCCTCTTTTCACAGGATGTCTCAGCAGCAGATAGTCGTGGAGCGTGTCAGGAAGGCCTTTCATACTGGCCGATCCAAACCGCTAGAGTACCGCATCACCCAGCTAAAGAACCTCCAGCGCCTTTTTGTGGAGAGGCAGAAGGATATCACAGATGCACTCAAGAAGGACCTCAACAAGGTGCCTTGTCACAAGATCGCTCGGGTGATTCCATGATTGGGCTGCCATTTAGCCTCTGTAGCTTAACATTAAATTTTAATTTAAATTTTCCAAAACACAATATCTAAGAAAATGAGTTTTTAACTATTAGAAAAAAAAAGTAACTCACAACGACCACATTTCTTTAACAATTTCTTAAAAATTCAAAAGTTAGAAAAATTTAGTTAATTAACATGAATGCTCCTAACATGAGCATTTTAATATATCTCTAATGATGTCTATATACTGTAAGCTTACTTTCATTCTGCAATATTAAATTTTAGTAGCAAGCTTGTATTTTCAAACCAACCTTGTGAGTCACCGAAAAAGAAAAGAGAACTTAATTTTTTTTTCTCCCCGTGATCTACAGAAAATACAGATGATGCGACTTCCTATTGCGCATGTGACTTGTGTTATTTTATTTTATTGTTATTTTATAGGCGTGATTATGTTTATGTAACAGGGATGAGTGAATGGTTTTGGACTAATTGTAGATTTTTCTAACTTTTCTAACCTAGAATAGACAACTCACAGACCATAAAAATTTAAGGATGCTGTTTACACATGCATGCAAAAAAAGGCTTTTAATTAAATTTAATAGATAGTTAAATGTGTTCTGGTTGGTCGTTTTAGAAATAGTAGTGATTAATAGTTTAATAAGAAATAGTAGTAGTTTAATAGAATAAGAAAAGTATACAGTATTATTATTTTTAGTGTAATTGTAGTAGTGTTATTTTAGTGTTATTTTAGTTTGGACAGGAATAGGGACAATGTTATAGGCAAAAATTCTGTAGATGTTTTTAGTCCTTTACCTGCACATGCACATTAAATGTTTTGAAGAATGCATTACTTTTTCGAATACATATTCAGAAATGTTATGTCCAAATGGCACACAAATTTTGGAATCACCTTCCATGTGTTGGGAAAATGTCTACACCATTCTGACGGATTATTAATGTATTTAATGTAGCTTAATAAATGTGGTTTATCATGTAAATAATGTACATCTAATCTTGGTCTAATCATGGATGTTTCTGTTGCCAGAGTGAGTTTGGCACCCCGCTTTATGAGACGCTGGGTGTGGAGGGAGAGATCAACATGGCTATCAGCAAGCTAGCTGAGTGGGCCGCGCCTCGGCCGGTGACTAAAAACCTGCTGACCATCTCAGATGAGGTGTACATTCAGCCTGAGCCACTGGGGGTAGTGCTCATTATCGGGGCCTGGAACTACCCCTGGGCCATCACCATCCAACCGCTAATCGGAGCCATCGCTGCAGGTGACATTTCTGTATATACACAGCATTTAGACTTGCCCACAGGACACTCAGTTCTCTTTAAAACGACCAGAATTCATCTTGCCTAGTACACCTGGCAACACATCCATCTTTTTCCATCCAGTATACATTGCAGCTTTGTCTTCTCTAGTGCGCAACAATGGCAATGATTTCTAAAAAGACCAACCAGAATGCATCCTTTACAGAATAGCCTTTTGTGTCTGTTCCAAAAGAAAGTGAAAGCCGTCAGGACCATAAAGAAAACAGAATAGCACACACTGTGTCTCCGTGGCTTTTCATGTAGGGTTCATGTCCATGAAAATTCTCCAAAGTCTCCAAAATATGTTTTTATAATACTGCCATATACTATACCATAAGAGAGTAAGTGTTAGTGTTTAGTGTGTGTCCGTGGACATTTTAAGTTATTATCAGCATTTCACATCGATTTACTAAATACTTTTAACTACAAAACTTGAAAAACATACATAGCCTTTAAAGTGCACTCCTAACACTGTGTGATCTTTTCGTTTACACCGCTGCTCTTTTAGCAGCCACTTTTCGCAAACACAAACCATCTCACTGTGCCAGACATTCTGTACCACATACTGAGATACACAATGGGAAATCCGCTTAGTATCGGATTAGCAAATATGTACTATTGATTTCAATGTTGTTTTTATTGCTTAATCAGTATTTTAACCTCCCACAAAAATAGGCGAGAAATCTCACACTAAGTTGAACGTATTAAATAGTATTAAATAGTATAAATTTTAAATTTTTCACAAACGCACGTGAAACATTTTTAGTGCCTGTAGAAATTCAAACTTAAGCAAATTTATATTGTACTTTTTTACTTAGGTCCCCCCGAGCTTCCTGTTTCACTCAGATGTAAAATGGGATAGAGATAAAATTGCTAGCTCAATTCGTGCTAGCTCAGTATGAGTAAGCTAGCTATTACAGTAGGTGTAGCTTGAAGGCTACAGGCTAGATACAGTAGGTACCGAAGCTAGCAAACAGATGAGCAGCCAGACTAGCTGCTGCTCAACCGTTACAATCTTTTACAATTACACTAAATAAGCAAAATGTAAACTATTCTGTGTAGTTAATAAAGTGGCAATAATAGGACTTCAGCCAGAGTAAAGTTTGTCTAAGAAGTCTAAGAGTCTCAACCTCTGTGCTTGAAGTCTTCTGTAAATGTCATTCGCTTTTATACCTTAATTCACATGAAATTTCACACAAATCCCAGTTTGACTTTAACGCAGGTTTCAATGCGCCACTTTAAGTAAAATCATATGTTTGATTCAGAAAATTCTAATTTAGTTTCAAAATAATAAAAGCACATCCTGGAACATGATAATTTTGCATACAGTAAAATAATGGTGAACAACAATGATGATGTTTGTATTCCACAAAAATTTAAATACAAAAAAGTGGCAGTAGTAGTGTTTATAATTATAATAATAATAATAATAATAATAATAATAATAGGAAGAAGAATATTTTCTGTGTTTACAACAGGGCTCCCAGCTGGGAGTTTTTGTTACCAAATTCTCTTCTGCATTAAAAATTATTTTGGTGCAAAAAAAGGAAAAACGGAATAGTCTAAGATACTTATTGTAGTACTAATCCAGTAATATTCCATGCTGGCGTTTGTCTATCCTACTTTGCCCCAGTCCTATATTTGCTAATAGATCAGAGTTCACATCAGGTTTCCTCCCTTCTGTTATCATTAAGGTGAAAGGTTCATGCAGTAGTTTTATTCAAGGTTAACCGTATTATACAACAGGCTTTTTTTTTTCTGTGTCTGAACTTTGAGATGATCTTTAACTGACCAGCCAGCTTATGGATTCTTCATGACACTAAAAGCACTTTAGAATTCACGGCAGGTGTTTTTGAGATCTTCAGATGTCTCTGAAGATTTGAGATGTTAAGTTCTCTTGTATTAGTGACTCCATTATTATCTTATTTGTTTTATTTTAGGTAATGCTGCCATTATTAAGCCATCAGAAGTTTGTGTACACACTTGCAAAGTGATGGAGGATCTTCTGCCATTGTACATTGACAAGGTTTGAAATCACACATCACAATTCGTGGGAAAATATTAAGCGTACACCCTTGCAGCTTTCTAGACAGGAGATAAGATGTAAAGAATATAAAAAATTCTAAAGGTTAGAAAATTGTAAGTAAGCTTCCAACTTAACACACAAGGTTTTTTTATTTTTATGCTGGATGCTTTACAGAAATGGATTTAAACATGATGTGGTTTTAGAGGCGTTGCACATTTAGCAATTAGAAGGAGCCTCCAGTTGTACAGCATGTACTGTAAAAAGTCTTCAAAAGTGTTTATTACTTTCTAAGTAACAGGACAAGTTTCTTTTTTTTTTTTTTTTTGCTTAACTTTGAGAGAGAAGATAGAAAAGACAACCCCTAAGATAAAAGGGACAAAGACCAACATATTAATATTATAATAAAAAGATTATAATTGAAAAATGGAAACAACTGTTTATAGCAGATATACAGTAACATAAGTGATAAGAGGAACTGTCTTCGGTCACTGACAGTCTTGGGTCATATTTAAAAGTATCTCACACCCTACTCCATTTGATGTCAACCAAATTTTTTTATTTTTATTTATTTATTTTTTTTGTGTGTGTCGTGTTTTGTGTCTTGTCATTTGTATTTTTTGTTCTGGAAGCTCTGTCACTAAAACAAATTCCTTGTACGTGCAAGCGTACTTGGCAATAAAACTCTTTCTGATTCTGATTCTGACTGTCCACAAGATAAAGCATAATTACAAGATAAAGAATAATTATACATGATTACAAAAAGCTTGATACCATGATACTGCTGTGGTATAAAAAGGAATAAATTATGTTATTAGGAAATAATTAACATCAGAATGGCATCAGCGCTCCAGTTCACATCGGCGCACTACAGTATACACCATATTGTCATTGATTATTTTCCTATAATACATCCCCAAGCGTTTTATTCCTGACAATTGTTAAATTGCCTGGTCAAAAACAAAGTCGCTCATGCTAAGATTTCATTCGCCCGCCTTGAGCTTCGATTACGGAGCACAATGTGTGAAAATGATTCCTCATGCAGCCAATTTTCACAATCTGGTCAAAGTCCTGGAATATGCTTCGTGCCAGCCAGGAAGAAAAACTCCATAGATGTGAGAACCTGGTCATTCTGTACATTCAGGTCGTCAGCTGACTTAATTTTATTGCCACATACCGTTGCTGAGTCTCAACCTGAGCAAGTGAAGCAACCCCAGATCATATCACTGTCTCCAGAGCCTTGTACAGTGGACACTATGCATGATGGCTGCATCGCTTCATGTGCTTCTCTTATTACCCATTGCTCTGGGATACGATCAGCCTACATGAAGAAGATTGAAAAAAAAACTACATGACCTTTTTCCCATCGCTCCAAAGTCCAACATTTATGCTCTCTAGCAAACTGAAGACTTTTTTTTCTGAGTGGTTTTCTTATTGACACACAGCTGTTTAGTCCCAATCCTATGAGTTCTCATTACATTGTGTGTGTATGGAAATGCTCTTACTTTCACTATTAAACATAGATATTAAACTTCACCAAACATTAAAATGATCTATTTTTTTCAATCACATTTCTTCAGTGAAGTGACAGTTCAATACTATCCTTCCAGGTTTGAATAATGCGTTAGATTGTTCTTAACTCATTTCCAGTTATTTCAATATCCTTAGTTGCTTTTTTTTTTTTTTTTGCTTGATTCATACCAATAATTTTTATAAGTGAAATCGACACATCTGGTTATTTCAGGAGTTGTACCCAGTGATTACTGGTGGAGTCCCAGAAACTCAGGAGCTGCTAAAGCAGAGGTTTGATTTCATCTTCTACACTGGAAACTGCGCGGTCGGCAAACTGATCATGGAGGCAGCCGCTAAACACTTAACACCTGTGACACTGGAGTTAGGTGGAAAAAGTCCCTGTTACATCGATAAGAACTGCGATCTTTCCATTGCCTGTCGGTGAGTCTGATTTTCAACCAGATTGAAAGAAACACAATTTGTTCTAATTTTTGATACAATTCTACTATATCATTATTACAGTGTTGTACTGTAGATAATTAACCAATCAAATCCCTTTTACACTTTCACAGGCGCATTGCTTGGGGAAAGTACACGAACTGCGGTCAAACCTGCATCGCACCGGATTATATCCTGTGTGACCCGAGCATCCAGGACAGAGTAATAGAAGAGATAAAGAAGAATGTAAAGGTGTGCATACTGCTAATTCAGGTCTACATGTTCTAGTGACCGTTCATGCTTTTTTTTTCATCCCACTCAGGTGACATCTCTAGTTGTGAAATGTAATAGTAGTCTACTATTAATGAAAAAAACACAGTCCAGTGCGCAGGAATGTTTGGTTTCGCTTTAAACCTCAGAACCTTATGGAGTACATGTGAATGTTAATGTGTAATAAATCAACAATTTGGGAACTGTTAGCATAATCTGCATGTTTTTGGGAGGAAACTGGAGTACCTGAAGGAAGCCCACCAAGCATGGAGAGACACTCCGTCCATGCAGACCCGAGGCAGGACCCTGGAGGTGCAAGGCGACAGTGCTAACCACTACGCCACTGTGCCACCTTTGCAATAACATTAGCTGATGCTTGTTCAGTAATTAGTATGTTATAAAAATCTCAAAAAAAAAAAAAAAAAAGACCTCACACCTCTAAGGTCAAGAGTTTGAGTCCCGTCTTGGGCCAGGGTTTCCTCCAGGTACTCCAGTTTCCTCCCACAGCTTAAACACATTAGGGACGGGACCAGGGACCATCCGATACAATACTATCACGATATCTAGGTCCTGATTCAATCTGTATTGCGATTTTAAAGATTTTGTGATTTAATGTAAAATAAATTGAAAAAACTGATTTTTTTTCCCACAATTGTAAACAAACACCACCTGCAGGATCATAGAGGAATAGCAATATCTTACCACTTCAAATGCAAACATTTATAAAAATAAAAATTAAGTTTTATGTTGTTTTCATTGTGCCTTTGGCATGAATCGGTACGTGAATCTCTACATAAAAGAACCGCAATAAATCACTGAATCAGTATTTCCCCAATCGATATTGTCTCACTGCGTCTAAAAGAGAACTGCACATACTGTAACTGTCTGTTTTTAGCATAAATAGTGTCAAAAGTTCACCAAGTGAGCCAGAAATAAAAAGCTCACGGCACGGCACACACTGCTTCTCACATCGGTGCTCTGATTAAAATCAATGCAAAAAAGAGAGTAATGCAAGGATGTAGAGAGAGCCTGGATCCATGAGGTGAGGCGTATCAAAGCATCAGGTTTCACTCAAGGAACTTAGTTAGTAACCTAGTACCCATCCAGTGTAAGGATCTATCTTCTATTAATTAGCATGAATGTTTTTTTCTCGTTAAGGAATTCTACACGGACAATCCCAAAACCTGCCCGGATTACGGACGCATCATCAACAATCGGCATTTCAAGAGAGTGATGGCGTTGCTGGAGGACAGCAGCGTGGCTATGGGAGGAGACAGCGACGAGTCTGAATGCTACCTCGGTAAACACATTAATCTCTTTAATAACCCATTGGTACCCTGTCTCTGTTACAAGATATTTTTGTAAAGGGACATAGCGTTCAGCCAAAACCAAGGCCAATTTTGCAATAGTACACTGATCAAATGGTGATAAAAATAGATTGTTAGTAATGCAATGGTGTTTGTGTTACAGCTCCAACAATCTTAAGAGACGTGAAGCCCGATGCAAAGGTCATGCAAGAAGAGATCTTTGGCCCAGTTCTACCTATCCTGAGTGTCGGGAGTGTGGATGAGGCCATCGATTTTATCAACCAGAGAGAGAAACCTCTGGCACTGTACGTCTTCACCTCAGACAACAAGGTGGGAGCAGCATCTAGCAATAAATGCAGACTTTATCTATGTGTAGTTCTTCCTGTATGTTCACAAACCCTACACTGTCAGATGGCACACTTCACCTGCTTGGTGTAAGTAACGTGTTCACATGGGGAGATTCAGGAACATGAGGCGAGCCGAAAGCACCAGAACACGAATTGTAAAATGTTGTACACTTTTTGCATTAATCAGTTGGAGCCACTAGATGGCGTTGTGGTATAAATTATATTGAAATGTTGAGTCGAAGCAGTTATTTGTTACATATATACTGTATTAGAGCGAAGTGAAATTGCTTTCTCATGAGACAGCGCCCCCTCGTGTAGAGAGGGTTAAGGTCCCGTTGCTCAAGTGGCAGCTTGGTAGTGCTAGGGCTTGAACTTTCAACCTTTTAAACAGCAACCCTTACCTTGCCCACTGCTTGAAGTGTTAAACCTGGGGGATTGTAGCTGCTGATATTAGTGGTTGTGTGTGCAGATGTTGTCTTGATTTAAACTTTAATGAAGATTTCCTTTTTTGTTTGTTTGTTTTCTCTCTAGCTCATCAAGCGTATGATCTCAGAGACTTCCAGCGGAGGCGTTTTAGCCAACGACTGCTTGGTGCACTTCTCAGTCAGCTCTCTGCCGTTTGGTGGTGTGGGTAAGCGGACGACCTGCATGCTCAAGTTTCACCCCGTCATATCGTTTCTCACTAGTGTTTCTTTATTGGTACTGTATGTGTTATTTTAATCCAGAGACAGATTTTACGTTTTTGGTGTGGAGTTCTGTGGAATCATGATTGCGCCATTGATGAAGGTTCGAATATAATTGTAACAAAGTCGTGATGGTGTTCACCGTCAGGACGAGGACGTTGTTTTTCGAAAGATAAGAAATTGATAAAATGACATTGAGATAATGTTGAGTGGACAACCCAAACATAACATTGCCAAAGCAACCTCAAGACAACAAAACTGTGACCTTTATTTGGAGCAGTTATGACGATTGACATCCAGTCACACCGTGTCTGACCCCATCCATGGTCCCATAAGTTTCTAACATGGATGGTTAGAATTCTAATCAGGAACACAGCGTGTGTATCTCCTGTCACGCATCATGTAATATTACCCCCCTGTTTCATTTTCTAAATATTGCCATGAGCAGCATCGCAGCTCCCAAATTATTCTCAGGCCGTATTCTCAGAGCCTGCGCAGACCAGCTAGCACCTGTGTTCACTGAGATATTCAACATCTCTTTATCTCAGT
>JAQQZS010000011.1:2895440-2908486 GCA_030068045.1 Platyallabes tihoni
CGGGGAGGGATGAGAGGTATTAGTGCTCCCACATTAATTGCACGGCTCTACGCCATTCGGGGCGTCTGCGAGCTCGCTCACGCATAGGGAGCGGATAGTGCTGGCCTCGAGTGTGTTACGACACCCCCAACGGTGCGTGAGCGAGCAGTTCGAAAAGAAGAGGTCGACTGGTGTCACGTGGTTTGGAGGAAACGTGTGACAGCCCCCGGCCCTCCTGGCTGAATGGTATTAAGTAGCCTTAATGTGGGAACCCCCCTAGTGATGGGAGGGAATTGGACTATCCCAATAGGGATAAATTTATAAAAATAAAAAAAAAAGAACCAATTTACCAAAGGATTATATTAACAATATCCTGCCAAATCATTTAAAAATCCCCAAAGTAATTTGTCATGATTTTTTAAAAGGATAAATCACAATCGGTATTACATATACAGTATAACGGAAACCATGCACCTAAGTATAACGTGGTTACTGGCATGGTATCTACATTTTTATTTTTTTTGTTAGTTTGCATAAGGCGTACAGTAAATGTTTTGTGGCTGAATCCCAAATAACGTTTTGTTGCTCATATAATATAGTGCACTTTGGAGCCTCTAGAGTTTTTGCACGGTGCAGTTTTTGGACTAAAAACAAACACAAATCTCTAGATGTTTTTACTTTGTTGAAATGTTGGTACTAAATATGAAAGTTCTTAAACTCTAAGTTAATTATCAACTGTTAAGTAACTATCACTGATAATTCATTAACTACGGTGACTTTATAAGGAAATGCCTGCAGAATGTTTGAGAGGAAGGAATGTAAGTCTAAATGTGCTGAGATAGACCTGCTAAGCTGATTTAATATGATGTATAATTATAGAGCTGCTTTCATTTGCCTGTAAACTGGAAAGTAATTAAACATGCATCACTAATTTCAGACCCTAATTTTTATGCAGTAGAAATGCATCAGAGTTGGAATATAATAAGGAAATGATCATTAAAGCGAACATTTCGAAACCACAGAAGAACCACCAAATTCTTCAGATCAAAATTTACTTGCAATTAATTTTTACATTTTGAATATCAGACGGCAATTTTAATGGTGTTCGTTGTTCCTCATTCACAATTCAATGCATTTTAAACTTGAGTAAAATATGTATAATCTATTTTGCTTGACCAACAATTAAAATCCAAATCCATTTCACAGATTTACTGTATGCTAATATTCTAAAGGTCTGTGTTAAAATGGGTGCCACAACAAGCACTAATCAAGGCCCACTGGGACAGGAATCACGCTGCACCTTGCACCAGGATGCAGGCGCAGATAGGACAATTCCAAACTGGACTAGTTTATAAATTCTGGGGAGACACCAAGATCTTTTCTTATAGTAAATAATCTAAATTAAAGCCAGTGCATTTCTGCAAACAGAAGCAGAATTTCAATGCGGACAAGGTGTCTGTCTACGATGGCATAAGTTGACATAAAACATCAACCTTGTTTCCTAACACAAAGTCTGAGACGATACTTAATTTTTTTGGGCTGGGTTCAGGTCTGTTGTTTGGTAGTTGTGCTGCAAATTTACCTGATTGATGATGATGATAGATCTTCAGGTAACTCGCCTGAACCTCACCTTAATCGTGTATAACAATAATTTAAAAAGTCTTAAAAGTGGACAAAATGGGCTGCTAGACTGTACAACGTATGACTGCATGTTGTTGACTCACAGCTGCCCAATGCGATGATCTAGAGCCAGCTCGTGTTTTATAAGTTTTCACATAATATCTAAAAACCAGACAATATTGTTAGTCATTTCTTCAGTTAATGCTTAACTCGGTGTTAGTCGCTTACTCAGCATTTTCTCTCCACAGTGCGGGAGTGTTCAAGTGCCCAGAAGATCAGCTGCCTCTCGACTACGCTAAAGTAAGTGCTTCACTGTGAATTCACGCATCAGTTTGACTCATCACTTGCATTCCATGTCCGTTACACTCACCGTGGTCAGTTGGGAACTCTACCATTTGAACAACATGATGGGTATTTAATTACACCGCAGCACTATCAAATGCTCAATTCTGATTGGTCAGAAGATGATTATTAAGGGTAGTGTTCAGATAGTAGTTCTTGCTGCAAGGTTTATTTCAGTATACTCATTCCAATGTTATTATTTCTCTAGTAACAATTTACACAGGGATTAGGAAATTAAGAAAACAAGAAAAGATTTTTAAAAAAGTTACGACATGTGATTTATCCTCCATGACTGAACATGCATGAACGCATTTGCATATCTTTGAAAGTTTGGAACTAGAATGTTCGTATATAGGGGACTTACTGTATTACTATATTACTATCTTCATGAGTAAGTATCTTTGTTCCATGATAATCTGATTAAACTGGTTCCTTTGCATATAACACAAATAAAGCACAATATGCACAATAGTATTTTGTGGCCACACATTAGAAAATAAAAAAACGCTCAGCTTGTGGCCTTCATATTAACTCACAGATTTTTTTTTTCCTGTCCATTTTTTCCTCTGTAATTTGGTCACCTGCCAGTTCCCATCTTTCCTCAAACTCTTCCATACAAAGCTCACAGATGCCCCTGATTGGTTCGTGTTGCTGTGATTGACAGAAGCAGCAGCTAAGGCCCTCCCAGCCAGAGAACAGGGTCAGTTTGGCTCTCATGGTTCCTGTTCATGGATGGTGGTGACATTGTCAGGATTCAAATTCTGACGTTGACTCTATTTCTTTTGAGTTAGTATTAGTTTACTTTAGATCTTTCTATTTGATCATACACACCACATAATCCTGCAAGATGAAAATAAAGGATTGTAATAGAGTCGAGAGTCACCAGGGACCAGTCGATACGACATTATCACAATACCCAGATATCCCAATTTTATATATATATATATATATATATATATATAGAGAGAGAGAGAGAGAGAGAGAGATTTCGTTACAATTCTTACAATTCTCACAAAAATGATTTGCCCCATCCACACAAGATGCTGTGCTGCCTGACAGTGTATGAATAGTTTAGAGTGCCACCTGCAGGATCATAGAGGAACTGCAACATTTTACCACTTCAAATGCAAACATGTATAAATAAAAAAAGAAAAGAGATAAAATCGATATTGTAGTCAGTATGGTGATACATGCAGTATAATAGCACGCAAAAGAATCCTGATAACATAACCGAATATTTTTTTTTGCTTTCTTCTCATCTCTACTCTAGATTTTTCCAGATGTAGAGTTGGAGCAGCTGATCCTGGCTCTGCCCATCCGCTGCATTCACAGTGAGGAGGGTTGCCGCTGGTCAGGCCAGAATAAACAACTCCAGGTAACTAACACACACACACACACACACACACACACACACACACACAAATACTGACTACATTTCTGAACATCAGCTGATGCGCTGAGAGGGAAAAGTGTTAAAAAAAAATTAAAAGGCTGTTGAATTCTGTAATCTGATTGGGCAGAAGGTATAAGAGCCGCTCTGACAATAGCGTCAGCCGGAAGTCAAATAGAAGGTGTACAGTACATTATATTAACATACCCGTTCTAATAGGTTATGGTTACTATAGTAGCAGATAATTTGATTGACAGATGATGCACATAATGTAAACCTAATAATAACTGGCTTTTCATTTAGAACAATGTATAATAATTGATGTAATGATGTTTACTATAAGGCCATGATTATGGGTATTTATGGAAGGAGTCTCCAGTGTCAGCACTCTTTCTCTTTCTCTCATCTTATTACATCCAATCGTCTTAGTATGATAAAGAATTAATAAAAGGATCCGGCTTTTATTTATTAATAATCCGTCTTTTATTTATTAAGATAATTTCCAATTAGAAAAGCATGAATGTTATTTCAGATTATTCCTGTCTTTAAGAATTTGAAAATGAACTTGTATTTAATCAGATCAATTAGTTCTACAAAATCACCCAAGCAATAACCGCTGGATTAAAGATTCTTGCTAGCATGTAAATCCGTGCCACTGTACCGTCCATGGGCGAGAAAATACAAATGATGTCGAGCACCAACATCCAACTCATAGCTGATTAGCTTGTGTTTTTGCAAAGCTGTTTTAGCCTTGAGAAGTTCTGAAATGATTTTCTTCACCAAGTACCTTTGTGCAAAACCAGTATGTCTTTCTGTATAATGAGACATCATCAGTTGCATCTCTGTCTGTGTTTTAGTCCCACCTCTCTGTCTGCACCTATAACGTGGTGCCGTGTCCTAACCGCTGCATGGTGAAACTGTTGAGGCGTGATCTTCCGCAGCATCTGCACCATGACTGCGCTAAGAGAAAGCTGAACTGCGACCACTGTGCTGAGGAGTTCACCGGGGAAGCATACGAGGTCAGACCTTATCAAGATCCTGATACCCCTATGTGATCAGAAAAATGAATAAAAGCGGTTCTCTGATCGTCGTGCAACGTGTAAAGGTGGAGCAGAAATTATTAGTAGAAATCTTTTTTTTTCTTCTCAGTATACAGTGTGGAGCATCGACTTCATAAAAGTTTGGTCAGTTTGATGCCCTTTATTTTTTTAATTTTTTTTTATGGCCTAAATTTTTTTTGTCAGTAATTTAACAAAATTAATAATAAGAAAAAAAAAGTAAAATTTTAATAAAGTATGCATATACACTAATCTGCCGCTACACCTTTGCTAGTACTTGGCAGGACCTCTATGTAAATTGTAGCCTCAGTTTCCTCCTCTGTAGCCCATCTGCCTCAAGGTTCGAAGTGTTGTGAGTTCAGAGATGCTCTTCTGCATACCTCGGGTGTAATGAGATGTTATTTGAGTTACTGCTGCCTTTCTCTCACCTAGAACTAGTCTGCTCTGACCTGCATCAACACAGGATTTTTTTGGCCTAGGGAACGGCCCTCTAAGCTGTAAAAGATTTTTCTTTTTCAAACCATTTTCTGTAAATTGTGGAGATGGTTGTGGGTGAAAATCCCAGTAGATCAACAGTTTCAGAAATGTGTGTGTGTATGTGTGGCTCGGTGATGGACTGTTGTTCTACCCAGGATGCATTACTGCATAGATAAAGTAAACCCAATATACTCTAGAGCTGTGCAATCTAATGATCTTTTTTTGATTGATTCAGTTAAATGAATCAGTGGGTCAGTTTTTCGATTCAGAATCGATTCACACTTCTTGAACTGTTCTGCTAAACTTTCAAGTGTTAAGTTCTTTAAAACTGATGACTTCTTCACTGCTTAAATTTTTCATGTTTTGTGCTGCTTCTTTTGAGTTTATGGACACTTGGGAAATTCTGCCACCTACTGGACATGAGTGTGGTGCAGAAGATTGGCAGGGGGAAAAGTATGTTTTGTATGAGACGAATTCACAAAGAAAAATGTTTTACCAGTCTATCTACGATTCACAGCACTAAAATAAACCATATATAAATTATGTGCACAGTCAATCTGTTACTGAAGATGAATAAATTATCCAGTAATATTAATTCCACAGTGTATGATTTTAATTCCTCCATTTCTTTCTAACAGAGGCACCAGGACATGTGTCCAGAGGAGAGTGTGTACTGTGAGAATAAGTGCGGGGCTCGTATGGTGCGGCGACTGCTGACTCAGCACAGTCTGTCCGAATGCTCCAAACGCAAACTCTCCTGCAAGTACTGTAGCAAAGAGTTCCTGTTTGATATCATTCAGGTCTGTGTGATTAACTGTGTGGTTTATCTTATTGCATACTGAACAATATCTTTTTGTAAGCATACTCCATGATGTCATTTCTTGTTTTAAATAATAATAACAAAGCAAGTAGTTTGTAAAATCCCTGTCTTTTCCCCTGATTCTTTTCTAACAGCATCACCAGAGCCAGTGTCCACGATACCCAGTGCAGTGCCCCAACAGCTGCGGCACACACGGCATCGCCCGAGAGGATTTAATGACCCACGTTAAGGAGAGCTGCGGGTCCGCCATTGTGCTCTGTCCCTTCAAAGAAGCCGGCTGCAAATACAGAGTACGGCCTAAAGTTTCTTTTCTGTCGTGGGAGTTCAGCAGATCAGAGGATCTCTGACTTTTTGTATCGTCAGAGACGACTTTAAGGGTTAAAATACATTTAATTCCAAACCTAAGCAGATTTATTTCACAAGCATAATTCCAATCTAAAATAATAATAAGTTTTTTCCATGTCTGAACTTTCCACTTACAGAACACATTATGGTCCAAGTTGACATTTTATAACACCTTCTTATATTTTTAAGTTAAGATTTGTAACTTGATTAGTACCTTGTTATAATTTAGAATTCTTTCTTTCCTGCCAGTGTTCCAAGCCTGCAGTATCCCATCACCTGGAGGAAGCCACCCATTCTCACCTGTCTTTAATCTGCGGTGTTGTAAATCGGCAAAGACTCGAGCTCCGGGAGCTCCGGCGTCGCGTAGAGGAGCTTTCCGGAAACCAAGACGGCACGTTGCTTTGGAAAATCCCCAACTACAGCCGTCATCTCCAGGACACCCGAAACAGCTCCAATGGCACTTCGGAGCTCTTCAGCCCTGCCTTCTACTCTCATCGCTACGGATACCGTCTCCAAGTCTCGGTTTTCCCTAACGGCAACGGCAGTGGTGAAGGAACGCACCTGTCTGTCTACATCAGAGTGCTCCCGGGTGAGTACGATGGCTTGCTGGAGTGGCCGTTCCCTCATCGCGTCACCTTCTCACTGCTGGACCAGAGCGACCTGTCGCTCTCCAAACCTCAGCACATCACCGAGAGCTTTAGTCCGGATCCCAACTGGAAGAACTTCCAAAGACCTCGGCCTGGAGCAATGGGCAGCGTACGCGCGGGCTGCCTCGACGAGAGCATGCTGGGATTCGGGTACCCCAAGTTCATCTCGCATGAGCAGATGAAGGAAAGGAACTACATCAGGGACAACGCGATCTTCATCAAAGCTACTATAGACGTGGTGAAAAGAATAATCAACTGAACTGATCTGTTGGAGACGAAGGAAACAAGTAAAAATGTTAAGGCATTACTGTATACGGTCATTATATGTCCATGTCTTGATATTTTACTGAAATTTAACGGAAGGTAGTAAGGAGTAAATACCCGAACAAGGTAAATGTTGGAGAAAAAGGAGAACGGTTCCGTACGGCTCAGTACGGAGCTCCTTATTCAATTTACATAGGAATGTTTAGTGATAATACTGTAGGACAGTGCTGGCAAAAAAATCTTTAATCATATTGTTGGATTTAAAATGATCTATGCACGATATACATGTAAAATTCATGTAACAGGAAAAGTCGTGTTCAACAAAATCTTGATAAAGATTAAAAACATCGTCTTGGAAAAAAGCTATAAGCTATACAGAAATACTTTTTACGTGTCTACCACTGACACAACTTATCAGAAAATGTTCTGTAGCTACGTATTTGTTTTTGTTAATTTTTTTGTGAAAGAAATGTTAATTAACCAAATGAGCTATCTGTTCCATCAATAATTAACAGCTTATTTAGGAACTTCAACATTAGCACCATTTGTCTTAGCTAGCTCATGCTAATCCATGCGTGTACGTACCTGCTGTAGCTGAATTCTCCCTACGGCCTGTAGGGTTGGAGCACTTACACATATTTAACACAACGGATGATCGCTACTGAACTCCGAAGTGACATTTTAAGATTAATCCAAGGCTTGAATTCTGTAAAGTGTTAGAAGATCTGTGGAGTCAGGCAGATTAACAAACCTAGCGCATGGCTGACCGGGACACGTTTCCGTAGGTTGGATGTTAAGGTGTGAGATTGTCTTATCTCCAGTGGTTGACATTTTTATTTAAAAAAAAAAAAAGGAGGAACAAGTAAAAGTACTGTGATTTTATTACTTTAATGCTAAAATATCATTGATGTAGCTTTGTAACAATTGTGCATGAAGATTATTCAAAGAGAGTGCTATTAACTTTTGATTTAACCAGGTTATGCATCAGTGTGGTGTAAGAAAGGAAAACAGATACAGTGGTACTTCCTCGGCCTACGAAAACCCTGCCTCATGTATTTTCGCCTTAAGAACTGAAATTGTCCTCGGCATACAAAGCATTGTCGGCATACAAGCGAACGAACCGAGTGAAACCGAATGCCGGCCAAGTTGTGTGTATGTCCAGGAGCCGTTTAAAACTCATTTGCATCAGTGGAAAGCCAAGTGAAGAGGATTTACACATTTTTTGTGTTTTTTCTTTTTTGCATTCCATTCGATATTTAGTGAAGACATGGCACCATAACATTTCCAAGAATGTTAACAAGGACGGTAGCAAGAAGAAAAGGGAGCCACTTGCATTTTGGTTTAAAAGCAGCCGGTGCCAAGCAGTGTTGAGGAAGTTACTCAAAAAAAATAATCTACTACTAATTACTAATTACTACTTTTAAATTGTATTTTGATTACATTACTGATTATTGCATGTGAAAAGTAATCAGATTAGTAATTGTTACTTTCAACTTACTTTGAAAACTTCTCTCACTGTGTGTTCCTGTGATGGGCGTGCGCCTCAACCTGTTGTCGCTCTTCGCTCACTCCGTAGGCTCCCTACGTAGACGCAGGAAATTGGTAATATTTTTGGGTGGCTGGAACAGATTATTTGCATTTACATTATTTCCTGTGGGGAAAACAAGAACTCGCCTTTGAAACGGTTGAAATTCGGATGTTGATGTACCGCTGTATAGGATTCAACCAGCCTAATTTTTTTTTTTTTTTTTAACAACCCATAAGAACAAATTAGCAATTGTATCTCGTAGTTTAGCGTGTACTAGTTTTCTTGTACCATTTTTTGTGGCCACTTTGGCATTCTTACTTGTGCAAAAGCAGCAATATTACTCATATTGAAGTCTTGGAAGTATTTTTCTATTCAAATGTCCTGATTTACATCAAAAGGTGTGTATTCAATGTTTGCTTTTGAAAACAAAACAAAACACAATTCTCTCTTGCAAATAAAGAACTCTGATGTGATGTCTCTTGAACATGGCCGTGTTTCATGATTTTTTTGAACACACTAAGTGAGGAGCATTGCCGTCTCGGGTTGCACTCTTCTAAGTTTTCGCTCCTCCACTTCCCTAAAACATGCCGGACTGAATTTCCCTTAAGTGTGAACGTCTGTGATGCTGCGTGTCTTCCACCTCTTTAGCATTCTGGCTTGTTGCCAATTGGAGCTATTGCTATTGTTGTCTTCATACAGAGCCTTTAATATTTAAACGGACTGTAATCACGGAGTAATGGGCCTGGAGACCTGGCTGCTCACAACAAAACAGCTTTTTTTTTTTAAATCTTATTTTTTACAATACAAGATAAAAACAGTAAGAATACCCCCAAACCCTGACAAAGAAATAAAGGAAAAAGGCAAACAATTTGAAATTATCATAAATGGCCAAAGAGTGCACCAAGAGATGAAAACCATTACACACTACAAAGCATTAAAATGTTTATTAATGCAATTATTATCAAGACAAGAATAAGAGTTGAAAAAGTTACTGTGGAAAAGCGAAAAAACGTCTACACATTTTGTTAAACTTACTGCAAAGAAGAAACCATCCCTAAAAGGAGGGAGGAAAATAATGACTTCCATTCTTAAATGCTTTCAATCATTCCAAACATGAGAGACAACTGGACATGTTGAAGTACATCATTGGTTTAGTCAAAATAACCAAGCAAAGCAAGATTAAAGTCTGGAGTGATCAACTCCAGTTTCATAAAAACGTAAAAATACCAGTTTATTCTCCTTTACCGTTTAATGCTCAGTGTTCCTCAACTCTGGTCCTGGAGAACCCCTTGCCTTGCATATTTACCAAATTTAACTAATCAGCTCATTAAATTTTAAATTTAATGAAAAATTAACTTTTTCTATCGTATTTCTTCTATTCATAATTATTTCTTACTATAAGCTTAATTCTCTTTTAAGGTCACTGGCGGTCGTGTAAGCATTTCACTGCATACCGTACTGTGTATGACTGTGTATGTGACAAATAAAATTTGAATTTGAATTTAACAGCCTCATGTGGTAGAGCAATAAACCATTAAATGTGCAGGGCAAGTCGTTGAGCATCACTGCGTTAGATCAATAAACACGGGCATACGGAGGAAAATAGACATCACTTATGACAGGTCTGTCCTTATCAGTTTTGTCCCATCAGTCTTATCTTCGCATTTCCCAGCTTAGGGGTCAGACATGATACGGTACCTCTGAGGCACACAGGGTTGAAGGCCTGGCTCAATGGGCGAGCACTGGCAAGCTTGGTGGAGCTGTGAGGTTTGAACCTCCAACCTTCTGATCAGTAACCTTATCTCCTTAATTCAATCAGCTACAGTACCACTGCCCAAAAGTGCTTAGGCCCGGCTAGCATGTTGCTGACAAAAAGGTTGGAAACGTCGTTTGATTTCCATCTTCCTACTTCCAAAATAAACTAAATCCAGAGTTATACAATACAACCCACTTAATATTACAAATACAATACTGTTCTTCAGAATCTCTTACTCTCTCAACAAATGCCATGAAAACCAGTAGCATTATACTGTTACATACAGCAGTACTGCTGTAACAGTTTACATTCTGTTAAATGATGATGCCGTCTTCTTCTTCACTGGTTTCATGGTCATCTTCCATCTGAATTACAAAAAAAAAGGGTCATTCACGTTAGTAATTGTAGGTTTCATTTTATTCTTAAAGATGATATGAACACTTTTTTTTAATGCAGGTATTTTTCTTATTTGGTAAATTTGGTGCAACAGAAAAAGTGTTCGCCCCATCATCAGGAAATAAATTTTTTTATTCCTGATGATGCCACAATCACATCACCCAAAAGCCAAGGAAGCAAATATAGTTGTGATCTCTTGACATAAAGGGTAGCACTCTCTCTCTCTCTCTCTCTCTCTCATGTTCCCTTCTCATGCAGGGAGACTTGTCTGGTGGTTGTCAGCTGCCCGAATTGGGGAGAAAACCTTACCCTTATATCACTTTTAGGGCTTTCAATATTGACACGTTAACTCATGTGATTAATCTAGAAATTTGAACACATGATTATTTTTTTAACCCAAATTAATCATATGACAAAGTTTAATCCTAATGGCTTTTCATAATTGTAGCACGGTTACCTGGCTGTGTGTGACAATGGCACGTTTAACATGGATAATAGGATGACTGAGGAAACACCACTAGGTGTGTTTCGTTATAAAAAGCTTTTATATGGAAGTTTGGCACAGGTTTTTATGCCAGATGCCCTTCCTGATGCAACCGTCCCATTTTACCCAGGCTTGGGACGGCACTGCATCCATTGGCTGGGGTTTGGGCTCTGGATGGTAATCCGCATGGCAGGCGAAACACCTACCACTGAACCACCAGATTGAGAGGTTTTAATTTAACACTCGTTAAATATTGGTTTGAGATATTGTAAAACTGCATCATCTGTTTCCTCGAAGCCGGTTTTTCATACATTTCTTTATTCCAACATTGCACGTTTATAATACATAAAAAAGTAATCTGAGTATTTTACAATCGTGATTAATCAAAGACTATGACTGTGATTAAAAAGACAAATTATTCACCGATTAACAGCACTAATCACTTTTTTGTGATATAAACTCTAGTAACTTGCGGCTTTAGCAAGAGAGAGCACTGATTATAGAAGGAAACTTACTTCCAGCAACATCGACATTGGGAATTTACAATGTCATTTATGTGACAATGTCGACATTTATGTCCATAAAACACCATTGCATTTAATCCCACTTGGTCGTCCACACACTGAACAGAAAGCTACAAAACATTGAGGGGGAAAAAAGCTTCAAATCAAACTTCTACATAGGAATAATCATTAATTTTATCATAATTGTTAAATTTAAACAGAATAATAATTTAACTTTTAACTTTGTGGGAATTTTTCCCCCCAATAATTTCTCCAAAAAGTGCCTATACAAAAATTATACTCTAGGTGGGTGGGGGACCATTTATGGTAACTTCACTGAACTTGATTTACAACATAAAAATAACAACAAAAGTGTGAAATTTTTAAGTTCCAAAATGTGTGTGTCTTATAAAGTGTTGAACATATCTGTTATCTACTTTTCATATTTAAGAAATATTTTTTTAAGGAAAAGAATTTCACACCTACCAGCTCACACAAATCATCCTGTCTTCAGTTTTGCCACAGGACGTTCAAGATTCATTCAAGTTCATTCCTGAGGCCTGATCAACTGCTGAAACTTGTTAAAATTTTAACCTTCCTCCAAGAAACATGAAGATTTTTGTTGTTCTGCCCCAAGTGGAGCTTGATGTTGAAGAATACCAAATTCAAAGTCTTAAAAACTGATGTAATGCTCATTGTAAGGTAGAAGTACTTTTCAGTCTGAACACAAAACGTCTCTTTGGGAGGTATCTATTAAGATACGACTTTCATTATGACGCCTCCATGGTTTCTCTGAAATGCAACCTTGTCTTCTTTGAAAAACAGAAAAACAGGAAGACTGTAGACCCAGAAGTACAGTAACATCAAACAGCTCTTTCCTTACAGTTGCAGTAGTTACTGATATAAACTTTCTCAGTTCACTATCAAGAGATTGTGTTTATATCGGTCACTATAGTATATTGTGCACTGTGTGCCATTTAATGTAGCTTTAGTTCTTCATTGTCTATATTTCAATATACAGTAAAACCCCAGACACAGTAATTTCAGGGTAAAACAGACACATTTATCTTTGTGATTAAGTTTATACTGCATGAAAAAAGAAACAAAGTAATCTAAAATGTTAAACCTATTCAAAGACCACAGTATGACTAATATTAGAATTTATACACATCAATCTATTTAAAGGGCATTGATCATAAACGCATTTTCATCAATTTTATCTAATTATACACCAGCCACTTTAATAGGAATACTTGCACACCAGTGGCGGCTGCTAGCTTTTGAAACAGGGGAAGCTCATATTATCTCATATAAAAATTTTTTTTTATTATAATTACATTTTTCATCATAAAAAATCACTTGCAAATCCACATGGGACTGAACTCGAATCTCTGTAGCCAGGGGCGTTTCTAGGATTTACAGGTAAGGGGGGCTCAG
>JAQQZS010000011.1:2959972-2970082 GCA_030068045.1 Platyallabes tihoni
GTAGCACCTTGGTCCTGGAGGAACGTTGTTTCGTTTCACTGTGTACTAACTGTATATGGTTGAAATGACAATAAAAAAGCCTTTGAACTTTGAGCTAAGAAAGAAGCTGTAGAAGAAAAACATTTCCAATAATCACAGAGCAAGAACCAAATGCAGCCATTAACATTTCAGAACCAGTATATTTAAAAAGTGCTCAACAAAATGATCCCTTACAGTAATAGCAGAGGCCATCAGGATAAAAAGATCTGAAACAAAAGGTTGTTGATTGTCAATTTGCTCAGCATGATACAGATTTAATTGTACATGAAAACATGCTGCTGTATAAAAGTGGTGACACCCTAGTCTAGATTCCACCTACAAGATTACGGAATGATATTTTGGATCATATCCATAATCAGGGTTGACATTTAAGTGAAACAAGTATGTTTTGTTGACCAAGCATGGATAAAGATATTGTTGAAATATCACACATAGCATGAGAACGGTAATCTTGATGTGAAATTATGATGTGATTGCCACCAACGTATATTGTATTTAAAACAAGCCCTGTTTACATGAGGAGTGGGAGAGTTCATTTTAGGAACAGTATAAATTCCTTAGTCCAGATATTGGGAGTTAGCCCTTTTGGGATACTAAGATACAGTCAGAGATTCTACTGAGAATCTCTGACTGTAATATTAATACATTGGTTTAAATACAGTATAAGGTTAAGCTTATGGGCAAGAAATATGGGCAGGTTAAGGAATATATTGTCACTAAATGATGCAGAAAAATTAGTTAATGTTTTTATCACCTCTAGGTTGGACTATTGTCAAGTATGTATTGTAATGCCTTACTGTCTGGTTGTTCAACTAGGTGCATAAACAAGCTTCAGTTAGTCCATAATGCAGCAGCGAGAGTCCTCCCTAGAACCAAGAGATACGAGAACATGTCCCCTATCTTATCCACACTACATTGGCTCCCAGTGAAATTTCACATTGATTTTAAAATATTACTTTTGACATAAAGCATTAAATGGTCTTGGTGCCGCAGTAACTAAGTGAATTGCTAGTGTCGTACGATCCGCCATGCATACTTCGATCAAAGGATGCAATATGCTTGTCTGTACCGTGTATTATGAAAACTATAGCAGGGACGGAGCTTTTCTTACAAAACCCCAAAGTTATGGAATAGTCTTCCAATTAATGTTCGCGACCCAGACACAATCTCTGTGTTTAAGTCTGGGCTAAAAACCTATTTATTTAGCCAAGCATTTTTGTAAATAGATTTGCCTTAGGTAAAGGAGGAGATATGGAGGACTCATGAACATAACTGTTCTCTCTTTTTCTCTTCTGCTCTCTCCTCTTCTCTCTAATCTTTTCTCTCTCCTTCCCTCTCCCCCTCCCTGTCCTCCCTGACTTTCTCTCACGCTACCTGAGCTGAGCTGAGCATCCACTCCTTGGATGCCCTGTGTTGTCGTTTGGGATGCGTGTGGTGACTGGAGATTGTTCCACTTTACCATGAAGACGGTCCTGGCCTCGGCTGATGCAGACAGCGGTTCTTTGAGGAATTGTGACTGCAGTCACTCAATAGTTCAGGCCTGGATTTTCCTGAAGTCTACTTAATAACAGACTGGACCCCATATTAACCTAAAGACATCAACTGCTATATTGAACTTCCAGCCGCCTAACACACAGTATGACTGCAGATCAATCAATTGATTTTTTGTATTCAAATAAGCACCTTGTGTACAACCTATCTACTAATGTTTAATACTTCATCACTTGTTAGGCATCTGCTCACTTAACAAATAACACATTACCCACCATTTTATGTGGAAAAGAATTTATTTGATTAAGGTTAAACTTCTCCATCAGCTTCTCTCTGAATAACAGCCTGAAACAGTAAACCAAAACAAAAATAGTCATTATGACAAATTTACTCCAACTAATATGATCACACACAAAAAATGTATACCACAACAAGGACACTTAGTAGAGGCTGATTTGCATTTGAACCTGTTGGGTCATCAAAACATTGAACTGGACACTAAAAGCATGCAGAAAAAAGACAGACATTCAAATTTCTATTACATTTTCTTATTACATTTTCTATAACAATTTCTATTTTGTGTGTCTTAATGCCTTCTTAGTTTTTTAGTGTTGAAGGTTAATAAAGCCTTTCAACTTAGTGGAATAAGTTGCTTGCTCCTGTTTATAGTAGTAATAATAATAATAGGTGCCACTGTGGCTTAATGGTTAGCATTGTCGCCTTGCACCTCCAGGGTCCGGATTCGCCTTCCACCTTGGGTCTGTGTGCATGGAGTTTGCATGTTCTCCCTGTACTCGATGGATTTCCTCCCATAGGAAGCCTGCTCATTATGCTAATTGACATTCCCAAATTACCTGTATGAGTGTGTGCACATATGTGACGAGCATGAATGTGTGCACTGTGATGGATTGGCACTGGTGTAATTTTGCCAACGAAAATAACGATGACAAATATTTGTTGACCTTCTTTCCTGTGACTAAGACAAGATGTTGATGAGACATCACAGACATGACAGTGATGAAATTAGCTTGCAATATTGTTGACGAAAAAAGACAAGACAAAAATGTGGTTTAAAAAACAAAAACTAATAAAACATCTGTCATTATTTTTGTCAACATATAATTTTTGTCACAATCCACTGCAATGCATTGTTCATTCATTATGGCACGAGCAGCAATATTTCCCAGGTCACAGCGCACGGCATACCAGGAGTAGTTTGTGCGGATGTTACAAGTAGTAACGGGATGTTACAAGTTCAGTCATCATTAACTCTTTGTCATCACAGCAGTATTACTCGGCCGAAAAAGTAGAGACGATATTTGGGCAGATTTTCTTCATATTGAACGGGAGGAAATACTGTAATAATAATAGTATCAAAGGGGAAACAGGGTGGGCACACAATTGCTGGAAAAAATTGTGTTGTCCTATTGTTTATAAAAAATATGTTCTTGTGATGGATACAAATAAATATAATTACTGTAGCTAAAAACATCAGATGAAAAGATAAAATTTAAATGTTAAGATAAATATTTTGCGAAAAACCTTTTTCGGAAAAAGGTTTTGGCTAGAGTAGATTAACTGTATGATTAATTAATAATAATCTTATTGCTAAAATGTTGTTTTTATTGACTAAAACTAGACCAAAATACTTAAAGGTTCCTTTGACTAAAACTAGACTAAAATGTTCAGACTTTTAGTCGACTAAAACTTGACTAAACAAAAATAGGATACTATTGACTACATATGATAACAACTAACTGGAACTAAACTTAAGACCAAGACTAAAATAGCTGTGAAAATAGCTGACAAAATTAACACTAATTGGCACCGCTTCTAGGGTGTACCCCACCTCATGCTCTAAGTCTCCCGGGATAGGCTTTAGGCCCCCGTGACCATGCATACAGGATAAAGTGGTATAGACGATGAGTGAGCGAGTGATAATAATAATAATAATAATAATAATAATAATTGTGATAATAACAACATTATTATTATCGTTGTTGTATTTTTAAAACTACACGTCCATTTAAATATTACTTATATATTTACTTAATTATTAATCACTCTACGTTTGCTGACATTTGTGTAAAATGTTGCTAGTGAGACAGAGAGAGAGAAAGAGAGAAGCAGGCCCTTACTGGATGATGATTATCTATGGGGAATGCCTCGTCTCCATAATCCACCACAGCGTTTAAAGGCATCGGATCGCCCATACACTGAACTGGAAGCTTCAAAGCATGTAGAGAAAGTACTAATTTAAAATCACGGTTTGGGATTAAACCAGCATTTGTGTGCTTTAATGTTACTGTAATTGATTAATACAATTCATTACCTCAAGAAGTTAACAAAGATATTAAGAGCCGATATAAGTAGTGAAAAACACAGCATGATTACCTTGATTACCGCCTGTTCTGCTGAAGCTTGCTCCTTACACTGACTCTGTCCCTGGTTCATTGATATGAAATTATAGACATGACTGAAAATATTTATATCTGCTTTACAGTTCTTACATTACACACTCTTTTGCGTATAAACGTAAATGTACCAACAATTTTGCAGTCGCTAACAGTTCAAATGAAATGCACAAAGGTTGGCATGATAGCATTGTCATAGACTAACAAGCTAATCTTTGATCATGTTAGCCCAAGCACATGACATAGAAGCTTTATGTAGTTGTTAATTAATACTGTATAAATAAAATATAAGTAAAATATAAGTGAAAACTTAACCATTGTTAGTCAGCATTCAAGTTAAATGTCAATTAGCTCTACCGTCGTCACACAGCCCTCTTTTACCATGTAACCCGGAACTGAAAGTGGGGAAAAGTATGCTTGTGTTCTGTGTATTTAAACCTTACTATAACTAATATCACCATTTGTTACAATTCATGCAAAGCCTGCATGATGAGGTCAAAGCTCAAACTAATCGATATATGTAACTTACATTCTGTTTACAATAATTGATAATGAAATGAAATTAATTAAATTAAAGCTTCCATGTTGAATCTGTTCACATCTTACAAAAAGAAGCAATAAACAAGCTTGTACATGTACAGTATAGCAATCGCTAAACAAATAAAAACTAGACTACAATATTTAATGGTAAGAATTAAACTAGACCTTTATGTTCAATATTTAGGACAGAAATTGGTAGATATAAAGGAAAATAGAAAGATTAGGATCTTCAGGATTCGGTAGCTTACCATTCTTAAGGTAGTCTCGCATGACAAAAGAAGATTGCTGTATACTTGCACACTGATGTGCAATGAAGCGGAAATACGTTTGGTGACATGACATGAAAGTAATATTTATGTACCACGTCAAATTTGAAAAGCTCTATTGTTATGATGGCTATACTGTATGGATGATTTTTAACATTACTGTATGGGCAAATTTATTTATTTCTAGCTTATGAAAATCATCATCAAGCAGGACTCACACCCCCGACTCTAGAGGTGCGGGGCCACAGTGATAACCATCACATCACTGTGCCACCTCATTTAATTCAAAACAATTTAAAAAGAATTTAAAAGATTAACTAAATATATTTGAGTTCTGACTTTTTCCTCAGAATTCTGAGATTAAACTCAAATGAATATAATTAAAATAAAAGGCAGAATTTTGAATTGAAAATACACATGAAGATTAAAATGAGGCTTAATTATTATGGCAAGTAAGAAAAAAAAATATCACCTGGCTATATGAATGGCTGTATTATGAATTTGAATCTGTGTTATTTCCTTTTCAATATTAACTGTAAGTAGTATTTAAGGAATTTTCACCTACCAGCTCACACAAATCATCCTGATGTCCAGTTTCTTGCAACAGAAGATTTGAGATTTATTCCTTAAACCCTGATCAACTGCTTAAACTGTTGATTCTTATTCAACTGTTGTTCAAATTCTTAACCTTTTATTTAAAAACCTGAAGGTTTTAGTTTGATGTTCTGTTCCTACTTGGAGCTTGTGGAGGGATACCAAATTAATAAAAGAAAAAGAAAATAAGGTTTTGAAAGGTAATTCCTAAAAGTATCATAAAAAAGTATCATGCTGTCAGTTAATGCTGATTGAGGAGTGGTGAATTTCCTGTTCTGTTCAGCTCATCTGAGAAATAAGTATGAGATGTGTCAGTTTCATTTCACTCGCTTGAATGCGGTTCCTCCAAAATACACCCGCCTTCTCTGAGTCTTCTCTCAACCGCACGCAAGTCTGTGGGATTTTTTCCCTTATTAAGCATATTTTAATATTTCTGAACTATTATATTTAAATGCTCCTTTATTCTTTTTTCCTGGAGAAAAAGTTTACACAAAACACAATAATGTTCTCAGAGGTAACATCAAACAATTCTTCACAATTCCTTATAACAATTATTAGTCCATTAAATACTATCAAGAAATTTCTTGTATATATAATTACATTAAGGGCAATATAAATTTCAGGCAATGAACAATTTCTAAACATTATAACAAACAGTGTTTCTGCTTATGCAAACCCTTTTTACACTAAGACTGTAAGAAGTAACAAATGTAAGAAACTTAAGCAGAGGATATACAACATTGTATATGCATTTTATGTGCCATCTATCAGTCACACAGCTTTAATTCTTCGCCTGTGAGCACTTCAGTATAAAACCACACAGTAACTTCACAAAGTAAAACTGACATGATTTCCTTTCTTCTTAGGAAGTGGAGATAGTTGTGGTTTATAACTCAGGCTAGGACTTCACTTTGATCACAGAACCTCTGCAAAACGTTTTTAAATCTGGCAAGTAAAGAAGTATTAAGAAATGCTTGAGAATTGTCTGAATTCCTTGAATGTGATCAGGCATAGGACATTGAGTTTGTTTTAATGTTGGGTTAATGTCATTATAAAGTTATTTTGGTCTCCTTATCAGAATCATATATTATATTATAACTGACCAAATATATACACACATATCAGTACGTATTTTATACGATTTTCTTTGATTGGGTATGTGTGTGTCCTGTTGCCACCCTGCCAACCTCACTGAGTGCAATAAGGGTTTAAATTACACACAATTAAATTACTTTCCATGCTTTTATTGTTCTCAGAACTGCCCCATTGAGTAGCTGGCCTGATTTAATCAGGGACATCACCATCATCATTTTGTCTTTCTTCAGTGGAGGTTGAAGCAACTGCGGTAAATACATTAAGTATTTTCATTGTAGACCAGTGACAAACCTTTTTTATCTACACCATTTTTCAAAAATAAAATTTGGCCTCACTTGGCTTTACTATACTAATAGTGTTATTTGGATGGTGTGCAATATTAGATTTCTGCCAGACATATCATTTGGTGTTGTAAATATAATTAAATTTTAACCTCATCTCACCTTTTTCCATGTGTCCTTAGAAGGCATCTTCAAGGTGCAATTTTGCCAAGCTCCTTCATTCAGACATTTTTCTCGCAACTCTCCCATACAAGCCACATTTATGGAGAATGTGTGATATTGTTGTCACATGAACACAATAGCCACTCTTTGTCATAAATTCCTTTAACTGCTTCAGAGCTGCTCTCTGACCAGTTTCCTCCTGGCTCTTTCATCCAGTTTGGAGCAAACGTCCTGAGCCAGGGAGGATTTTTGTTGGACCAAATACTTTCCACTTTTTAATAATAGACTTCACTGTGGTTCTATGCAGTTGAGTTGTAAGGCCTTTGAATTTTTTTTTGTATCCATCTCCTGACTTTATCCTGGAGATCTTTTGACAGTACAGTACCTTACCACCCATAGTTGATTGTGTGCTTCAGTTACACTACCAGGGAGTGAAATGCTCCAGTTTTTCATGTTAAGCTAATCACAGTGACCACAGCTGATCAAAGTTAAAAGTCAAGTTTATTTGTCAAGTTGTGCCATGGAGAAGACGATTAGCTTTACCTGATTGAGTTTACAAGTCCTTTTTAGCAGGAGGGCCATCTTTTTACAAATCAGTGATTCTGTTCTTTTCTGAAATGTTATATCTTTTACTTGAATGTTAAAAGTTGCACTGAGCAAATACAGATGGATAAAAAAAAACATGTCTGTCTTCATTACAGACTGCAAAGCAACAAAGTGTGATTATTTTTAAAGGGGTGATTATTTTTTATACCAATTGTATAATCTCCTGTGTGTGTTCAGATGAGACTTGTGTGGTTCTTCCTCCAGCCTGAGGTTGGTCTTAGTCAACAAACAAATACTTACAGCTCATACAGAAACAATCTGATAAGAAAGGCTTTCCAGAAACAGTGGTTCATTATTAACAAACATTCATCAGAGAAACCCACCCTGGATCAACAGGAAACAAACACAATTCTCTAACAGATCAAATGGCCAAATAGTTTGTGTTAAAAAATCACAAAAAATTTTGTTGAGTTATTTTCTACATTCACAAAGGTCAGCTGTTCTGGACCATTTTTTACAAGAACAGTATTGTCAAGTGCATTTGCAAACCCCATCAAGCATCATGATTAAACTTGGACCACCAATTAACAAACAACAACTCAGATTAGAGCTCTTTAGGCTCCACAGATCATAAGTACAGTAGCAGACACATCTCAATACAATGCTGTAAAAAGGTATTTTTTCCACTTAAATTATTTGGCTCATCGGACAACCCAAGCAAATACAAAATGTAATTTTAAATTATGTATTTTTTAAATTCTTAATTTTACATTGCTAGATCATAAATAAACTTTTTTTAAGCTTAAAATGTTCACTTTCCACACACAGGCCTACTGCCAGCCATGCTGAATCAAGAAAACACTTAAATTGGACTTCTGACAAAGTAAAGCAAGCTAGAAGATCTAAAAAAAAAAAAAAAAAAAAAAACAATACAATCTAAAGAAATTCAAGAACAGATAAGAAACTAAATAATTGACATATATCAGTCTGGAAAAGGAGTGGCCGGCCTACCAAAATTACACCAAAAGCACAATGACAACCCCTCCATGATGTCATAAAAGAACCCAGAACATCATCTAAATAACTGCAGACCTCACTTCCCTCAGTTAAGGTCAATGTTCATAACTCAACAATAAGAAAGAGACTGGGCAAAAATTGCTTCCATGTGAGAGTTCCAAGGTGGAAATTTGTCATAAATACTTTGATTATGCCCAAGAATTCTGTGCATATATTCTATGGACTGATGAGACAAAAGTTAAAGTTTTTTCGAACATAGTGATGGTAATGTGATGGTTTTGGGCTGATTTGCATCTACATGACCTGGATGAACACACGCCCATGTTTCATTTTCAGTGTTTTTGAAGGCATCATAGCCTTACTGCATTGACCAAAATGGACATTACAATATTTGGGGATA
This sequence comes from Platyallabes tihoni, assembly GCA_030068045.1. Classification (NCBI taxonomy): domain Eukaryota; kingdom Metazoa; phylum Chordata; class Actinopteri; order Siluriformes; family Clariidae; genus Platyallabes; species Platyallabes tihoni. The sequence goes on from JAQQZS010000011.1 coordinate 2,968,818, forward strand.
GTTGGAATGGCAGAGGTAGGGATAAAAGGTCTTCATAAGAGAAGGAGAGGTGGCATGTAATAGGGCAGGAATGACTTTGGAGGACTAAGGGTTCCTTGGTAATTCAGATTGCTCCTGAAAGAATAGACTGTGATAACTTCATCCCTACCCTGTAAATGTTTCCATTTCCCTGGATGATCTGTTTGATGTCTGACCTTTATTGCATGTAACATAAGGTATTATAATATTGTAAGGTATTATAATCTAATAAAAAGATTACTGTGTCCTAAGAACAGCCCTTTCACTGACTCCTTATGTGTTAACACCTTCTATGGCCTGTTTCGAGATGAATATACATCCAGACAGCTCTTGTCCGCTAGAACCCTTTTGTTTAACCAGGAGAATGCAAATGTTTTTCCTATCACCTGTCTGTCTCCGGGTCTCTTTATGACTGACATGTTAATGACTGGTTCTTCTGATGTGCAGGACACAGCACCTAACCTAAAGTGCTTTAAAAGTATTCTTTTCTGAAAATAAACAGAGATCTTCAGACATCGTGTCTCTGTATTTATTTATCTTTCCCAGTTGGGCCCCTGACCGGTGTATCAAGGTGCTTCGGACACAGCAACCAATAACCTGTATGAAGCAAAATAAACCACCACAAAAAATCTGCCTCATTTAATATCTAGTTTAAATATTAATTTCCTCCTAGGTAATCCATTAGTTGTTCATGGCCAGTTTTTTTTTTTTTTTTACTTTTTACTTCCTGGTGTAATACAAAGAGTTTGAAATTGTATTAAAAAATATAGTCTATGGTCACAAGAGGGCGCTCTTCTGAATTTTATTTCTGTATGATGGTAAAGGAAGAAAACAAATATTCAATTAAACCACTAACGATTTCAATTCAAAGTGACACACATGAGCACACACACACACACACAGACACAAATGCTAAAATTATAAATATACTTTATTATAATGAAAAATAGTTTAGTTTATTTATAAAGGTTATTAAATAATTTATTAAAAATAGATTTATGTTCATTTATTCTATTTAGAAATGGGCAAAATATTCTTTTCTCTTTGTTTAGTGATATCAATGCTCGATAACACAATATTCTGTGTGTTTTACATATGAACAAATTAGCAGTGTGTGCCACTTTTCTTTTATCAGTAGTTTAAAAGTCAGGATTGGATTGTGCAATTTGGTTCATGAGTTCAACAGATTTAATTTGCACAAGGTTACAAAAAAGCACTACTATAGTTTATTTGTGTTCAACAAAACG
>JAQQZS010000011.1:2980206-2998247 GCA_030068045.1 Platyallabes tihoni
CTAAAGATGAGTACATCTAAAGTAAACAATCAAGTATATGCTACAATTTAGCTTTAAGTTACTGGAACTCTCTTGTATACAATACTAGATAGCCGTTTGTTAATACTACAGACTATTCCCATTTAACTTTACTTGTTTTTTTTAAGGCAATCGGTTTGTATGCTTTTTTTAAGTAAGGTTTACTAATTGGATTTTACAGTGTACTGTAGCAAGCAATATGGTTTTAATTTATTTCTTTAGACACTTTGCAGCCTGTTACAGTTAAACATTTGTTTCAATTTCTGTAATTTAATCTACATCAATTTGACTTTTGCACAGTACTGTATATTTCTTATTTGGTATATTTGATTAATTATTTAGAGCAAGAGAGAAAGAGAGAGAGAGAGATGTTACAGAACGAAGCTTACTGGAAGCTGATTTAGCACTGGAGATGTCTCAACTCTGCTATAAACTACGGTGTTGAAAGCCAGGGGATCCACATCATGAACCAGAAGCTACAACACATAGAGAAAAAAGATTTTAAAAGATTCAAGATTCAAATAATTTTATTCATCCCGGAGGGAAATTGCTTATACTCAGTTACAGTTGCTTACAGTCATGTACAGGAGGAAAGGAAAAGAGTAATAAATAAATAAAATAAATAAAACATTTCTGTGTTTTAAAGATTTTAATTTAAGAGATCCGTTAGTCTTATCAGGTAATTGAACCTATTGTAAACATAAATTAAAAATCTAATTATCTTTTCGATAGATTCAGGGGTTTATTATTATTAATATTATTACTATTATTATTATTACTATTATCTTCTTCTTTGTCTTTCGGCTGTTCCCTTTCAGGGGTCGCCACAGCGAATCATCCTTTATCCATTATTATTACTATTATAGTTGTTGTTATTAGTAGTACTGTTTCTATTACATGTCCTTTTTAATATTAGCTTAAGATTCCAATGACTACCTTTATTTAATTAATTAACAATAATTAATACATTCACTGTATTCAACTTTTAATTTAAGTTTAAACTTAACGGTTTAAACAAATGTTATTTGGGGGTATTTGGCGAGAGAGAGAGAGAGAGAGAGAGAGAGAGAGAGAGAGACCTACATTTAAATTCCTATGTAGGAATAATAGAGCAGTTTTGTGCTTTAATGTTACCTTAATTATTCTGTTTTGTTGCTAAATCTGAATTTTTATCTGAATCTTTTAGATGAATTCTTTAACAAGGACATTATAAACAAATAGATTTAGGGGAAAAAAACATCACAATTACCTTGTCTCTTTCAGCTGAAGCAGGGAGCAAGGGCTCTTGCTCTTCTGTGCATTTAGACAGCTTTGACTCCTAAATCAACATTATTATTAGTAGTAGTAGTTGTAGTAGTAGTCGTGTTTCTAAGATGATACATCCTATAAAGTAATAGTTTAAGTTAAATATTTAAATATAAAATTAAGGAAAAATATAAGATAATGGGCCACCTAGTCAAAGAAGTAGCACAGATTCATTAGATCATATGTATATATTTTTTTTATTTGGATTTTTTCCCCCAATTTTTCTCCTTAATTTAGTCGTGTCCAATTTCTCCCCGTCACTAGGGGCGCTCCCACATAATACTACCAGTCAGTTGGGAGGGCCAAGTTTTCCTCACAAACCTCGTGACGCCAGCCGACTGCTCACTCACGCACCATTAGGGGCAGCGTAACACACTCGGACAACAGCGCTATCCGCTCCAATCAGGGTGTCTGTGTGAGCTCACAGACGCACCTGATTGGCTGTGGAGCCATGATTGATGTGGGAGCACTAAGTACCTCTCATCCCTTCCCTCTGAGAGAGCTCGGCCAATCAACAATCGAAAGGTTATAGCATCACCCGGGAAGCGAACTCGCGATCTCCGGATGATAGGGCGAGTGTTTTACCACTAAGCCACTCGGAGGTAGATCACATGTTTTTATGGTTGTTTGTCTGACCAGAAAATAATAACATGATTTTTTTTTTTACTTCTAAATTTTTGCAATGTCATTCCCATATTTCACTGTTATTCTGACTGCTACCAGTCAATCTATCAATCAATGCCAAAGCATCAGTGAATGTACTTCCTTAGCCCTCCAAAGTATACTGTGTGTGTGTGTGGAAAACATTAAACCTATTGTATATGAAATTATCATGGTTGCTTTATAACCATTATATCACACACTATGTGTATAACCTTATAAACTTAACTGCAACTTAAATATTACGATGGCTAACATTAACTGGTTAAACAGGTTAAACATCTTGGTTAGCATTCAGAACACATTAGCATGTTAGCATTGTCATAGTCCAGGTTTTAGCATGAGCACATAACATATAAGGTTATAACATATGTTTGTAAATTATCAATCATTGTGAAACATAAGTGACATATTTAACATCTGTTACTCAGCAATGAATAAATATGAAGATTAGATTAAAGCTTTGACGTGTGACGCAGGAGATTCAGGTTGAGGCCTATCGGCCCTCACGGAAAATGACATCTCATTAAAGTTAAACCTTAAACTTATCGATAAATAATCGAAAATCTTGCATGCTGAATTGGAAATTTTAACAATCATTTAAATGACACAATGATTGATCATTAACAACTATATGAAGCTTCAATTTCAAACCGTACAAAATTTGCAATAAACAACGATTGATAATAATATAATGACGTCCTGACAAGTAGGCTACATGATTGACTCTGAATATATATATATATATATATATATATATATATATATATGTGAATATAATGTACGAATCTTCTAGAAGGATTCGGTGGCTTACCATTATCGGTTATTGTTCTGCGCACCACGCTAGCAGTCCATGGATAAACAAAGCGGAAATGAAGTCTGGACTAAAATCCTTTCTGGGGTTTTTTTTTCTGGGGTTGTTTGTTTGTTTGTTTGTTTTTGTTTGTTCAATCTATTACAATTATGGGTAAATGGATAACCAGGTTATTTAAAAAAAAAACATTTACTGTGTTTAATTCTATATATATTTTAAGTAGTATTAATGTTTTAATAACATACTAGCTCGTAAAAATCATCCGGGCTCCCAAATCCTCGTGATAGCAGAATTTGTTGAATTTTTTGAGCTAATCCTGAAATTCCAATGAACACTGGTGGTACGTCGTCCATTCTCAAGCTTCCTCAACAAAACAGGATATTTTTGCTTGAAGATCTTTTCCCATATGAAGCTATGAACTGTCAGGCTGAAGTCTTAAAAAATAATTTAATGGTCACCTGAAGGTAATTCCATGCAGAAGAATAAAACAAAAATGTTGTAGAGAAATAATTTGTGAGTTGCTGTCCTATTGAAATGTGACGATGGGTATGCAGGTCACAGCAATAGTATTTGCATTTGTTCTAAAAGCAGGAAGACCATTTCCTCTATTTTTTGCATTTGTAGGACTGGTGTTACCTGTGAAGTTAGCTATGTACAGTAGGTCATTAAACTTTTTGGTTGTTCTTTTTTTTTTAATCATAAACAGAAATGAACTCACTTCAAGGTTTGTGAATTTTGATGTTAGCTTGAGAGCAACTAGAAAATAACATTGGAGGTCATTACTGGAATGATGGCAGGTGGTTGCTATGATATTTTTGGTGGTTGCTGGGGTGTTTACTAAGTGGTGAGAACACAGCAACCATTCAGGTTGTTATCATACCATAACAACCGGTTGGTAACACCATGGCAATCACCTGGAATTGTGGACATGAAATTTACGTATGGACGTTACGTATTCACAATGTCATATGGACAAAGACCTGCAGGAAGACTCAAGCAGAAATTGGAAGTTTCTTCCAGGAAATCTTGAAAATGGGAGAAGCTTCAATTGTCGACCAACGTTTAGGGATTAACTCAAAATAAAATGCCTTGGCCAGAAACCTACAGGAAGCCCCACCCTAGCAACGACCTGTTGGTTCCTACAGAATATAAGCTGGTTGCTCGTACTTTATGTTTATTGGTTGCTAGGGTTTTAGCAGTTGGAGTAATGTATTCAAATGTTATTCATCACACACTCAATGTGTCATGTTGCTGCAACTAGACAAGAGTTAAATAAAATAAAGTTAAATAAAATCTGTACTTAAATAATTACTAATCCTTTAGTCTTATCAGGCAATCAAAACTATTACAGACATAAGTTAAACATTAAATTATCATGCAGATAAATTCAGGGTTTATTATTTTTTAACTCTTCTTTTTTAGTACAGAGCAGGATCACCCTGTCTTCAAAGTGTATGTCTCGATCAGATTTAGACAGCAATTCATTATTATTATTATTATTATTATTATTATTATTGTTTTTGTTGTTAATACTAGTAGTGTTTCATCCTTTTTAATAATAGTTTAAGATGTCAATGACTAACATTTTTTAATTAATTAACAATAATTTATCCATTTACGGTATTCAACTTATTTTAAGTTTAAACTTAAACTTTTTAAAAAATCTATATTATATATTTATAGGATAACGTTTACAAGGGAAATATATAATACGAATAAAATGTACAGAAATGTACAGAAAGACTAGAATTTACAAAGAAAAATAAAATCTAGATGTTTTTCGACAGTTTTAGAGTTTCTATATACCCTGCCTGGGCAAAAAGAAAAAGTTGCACACTCTAAGATTTCATTCAGTCACTTTTAGCTTTGATAACAAAACACAATGTGGTGTCCAGTTTATGTGACAAAATGATTCCTCACACAGTGGCCACTAGGAGTGCATCGCTTTATGCTCTTCCCTTCTTAACCTGACGTGCCTATTGTTCTGGAATAGAGTCAGGCCATGTCCACACGTAGCCGGGTATTTTTAAAAACTGAGATTTTTCTTCTTCGTTTTTTAAAAATAATTCTGTCCACACAACCTACGGTTTAAAAATATCTTTGTCCACATGAAAATGCAAAACACCCTGTTAAGTGCTGTTAGGAGCATCCTTAGGACTTTTAGGTATGCTGGGGGTGCTCTGACTCTCGTAGGGAACCGTCTCTCCAGGTGTGGTGTGTGTTGACTATTGTCACTCTGGACCTCAGGTGTAACAGTCATGCTCACCCCATCAGGAGCAGTGTTGTCAGGTTCGGATGAGCAGGCGAGTGTTTCTGGTGCTGTTGGGGTTGGTGAAAGATTGTACCTGTTCCTTCGAAGGGTGCCCCTGGCTGTGTCAACGAAGTAGGACCTTGGTGTTTCTGCAGCAGACTTCACTGTACCTTTCTCATCTATGTCCTTGACCCACACAAAATCGCCTGGTTCTAGTTGTACCATGTCTCGTGCTCTGTGTCAGTGGTCATAGTTCTGCTTCTGCTTTTGTCTGTACCTTTGTTCCATTATTTTTAGTTTCTCCATGTCTGTCCAACCTTGGTCAAGCTGGGAAGCAAGCACAGGAATAGGTGTTCTCAGTTTCCTCCCCATGAGAAGCTCAGCAGGACTATGTCTATTTGCTAGAGGAGCAGCAGGGTAGACCATGAGGGCAAGGTAGGGATCAATGGATTTCTTCAATAAGCCCTTTATTGTCCTTACAGCCTGCTCCGCCTCTCCATTGCTCTGTGGGAAACGGGGACTGGATGTCACATGAGAGAAGCCCCACTCATGGGCAAACTGTCTAAAGAGCTCGGACACAAACTGAGGACCATTGTCTGAGCGCATCATTTCTGGAATTCCATGACGAGCAAAGATGGTTTTACAGTGCTCAATCACCGCTTATGATGTTGTACTGCTTAACTTGGACACTTCAAAGTACCTTGAGAAGTAATCCACAATGACCAAGTATTGTTTATTTTCTATCTGAAACAAGTCTGCTCCCACTGTAGACCATGGTCTTGATGGGAACTCAGTAGGTAGCATTGTTTCTTTTTGGTTTGTTCTTTCCCGGCTGCATTGGTCACAGTTCTCTATTAATTTTGGCAGCTCTCTGCTAAGTCCTGGCCACCATACCGACTGCTTAGCCCTCTTCCTACACTTGGTGATTCCCAGGTGGCCCCCATGCAGTTTGGTCAGTATGTCAGCTCTGAGAGTTGCTGGAATAACTATTCTGCAGCCATAAAGTAATAGATCGTTTCGAACCGTGAGCCCACCTGAGAATGGCAGATAGGGTTGGAATGCTTTTTCAATAGATATAATTTGTCTGGCCAGCTTTCTGTGCAGTATTTCTTCAGCTGCTGGAGTATATTGTCCTTGTCCTGATATGACTGTATTTCTCTGAGTCTCTTTTCAGTAGCGGGGCAACTTCCTATTACTGAATCTACATATAAATTGATCTCCTCCTCCTGTAAACCTTCTGCCGTGTTGCTGACAGGAGCTCTGGAGAGCACATCTGCAGTGGCGATGTTTTTACCTGCTACATGTAAGAGAACCTCATGAGCCGCATGCGTAGACACTGTATGCGAGGCGGTAGTTCATCAAGACTTTTTTAACCCAGCAGAGGGATCAATGGCTTGTGATCAGTCTCAATATGAAAGTAACAATAAGAAACTCTGCAAATCTCTCACAGGCCCATGTTGTGGCTAATGCTTCCTTTTCGATTTGAGCATATCGCTGTTCTGTACTGCTGAGATGAATCAGCGGAGACAAGCGTTTCAGCATTTGGGTCATACAATGCAAGACCGGGAGGTGTTGTCAGTTCTTCCTTGATACTATTGAAGGCATGCTGCTATTCTGGTCCCCAGGCCCACATGTTAGACTTTTTTAGAATATCCCTGAGAGAGCGAGTTTTTCCTGCCAGGTGAGGCAAGAATTTCCCCAGGTGGTTTGTCATCCCCAGGAAGCGCCTCACCTCACTCACATTTTTGTGCTCTGTCATTGCTTTGAAGGCACTCACCTTGACAGGGTCCACGCTGACCCCTGATGCCTGAATAACTTGTCCCAGGAACTTTATCATGCTCTTTGAAAACTCACATTTATCACTGAGTGTCACTCCCGCCTCCTGTAGTCGAAACAATGCCTTCCGCAGCCTCGTCATGTTCTGTCTGGGTCGCTCCCCAGATGAGTACAGTATGTCGTCCAGCTAACACAGGACCCCCTCCAGGCCTTACAGGATGCGAAACATGCGTTTTTGGAAGTGCTCAGGTGGTGACGAGATACCAAAACATAAGCGGTTGTAGCAATACCGCCCAAATGGCGTTATAAATGTAGTTAGCAGCGAAGACTTTTTTGACAATGGAATCTGCCAAAATCCAGCATTGGCATCCAACTTGGAGAACACCTGGGCTCCAGCAAGTTGTCATAGGGTGTGTTCAACAGACGGAAGAGGATGTTTTTCTCTCAATACCGATTTATTCAGTTCTGTCAGGTCAGTGCATGTACGAACCTACCTGAGCGTTTGGGTACTACCACTTTAGGTGCACACCATTCTTTGGGCTCTTCCACCTTGGAGCTGACCCCTTGGTGTTCCATATAACAGAGCTCCTCTTTAACTCTTGGTAGAAGCGGTAGAGATATGCATCTGGGCGTTGAGATAGAGACAGGCTTTGCTCCGGGCTTAAGTACAATATTGTACTCACCTTCCATTTTCCATAAACCAGAAAAAAGCTTTGGGAACTCATGTTTCACTGTCTCTTTAGAATCTAAGCTGATGCTGTCCAGTCTGGCTATGAGCTTCATTGCCATGGCAGCTAGCCCTCCTAGCACTGGTGCGCAGCCCATCCACAACATAAATCTCTTTTTTTTGTGCTTCTGTTATCCTTATTAAGGGCGGTTCTAAAATTCCTTTTACTTTTAGCAATGTCCCTCCCGGCCCATACAAAACCTTTGTTGCTTTTGACAGTTTTCCGAAATGACCCTGAGTGTACAGTGTTGCCGGAATAGCTGTGACATCAGCTCCAGTATCTATTTTGAACAATGCTTTGTCATTGTCCACTTTTATTTCTGTTATCCATGCACTGCCTTTGGTGTCTTCTGCAAGAGCACCCAGGAATGCCAACCCATCATCACTGTCTTTAGTCACTGCTGCTACGTTAGCTTCCCCTGCTTTTGTTGTTTTGCAAACCCTTGCGTAGTGACCTTTCTTTTTGCAACGATTGCATACTGCCTCACAACTGTGTTTGTTTTCCCTCCAGTGGTTTTTTGACTGGATGCCTGCCTTGCGTCTTGCCACTTCTCTTTGCATGCACACTATCAAGCTGAGTGTTGGAGCTATCCATTTTAAGCATTCCAAATCTGTCCAAGATTGGACAATCTTTATGATCCCTAGCAAACTGAAGGATGTTTTTCTGATAGGTATACACAGATGTTTAGCGTTCTCATCACATTGTGTGGATGGAAATGCTCTTGTTTTTACTATTAAACATAGCTATGGGTTTTACTTTTGATTTTTTTCACCAAGCACATTTCAAGATTTTTTTTTTCAACCACATTTCTTCCACAGAGTTGATAATTCGGCATTATCCTTCCAAGTTTTCATAATGTGTTAAACCTATCTCCACAAATCTACTTGTTGTTTTCTTTGTTTAATTCAGCCCAAGTATGTGACTCTTCTGAAAAGGCAGTTGCTTTGTTATATTACATATACAGTTATATTTACATACTGTACACTTCAGAAAAAAACACAAACTTTTTTTTTTTTACTGTCAGACATTAAATCAGAGTAAACTTTTTCTGTTTTAGATCAATAAATATTAACCTTTTTTTGCATTTGTTAAATGTCAGAATCGAACGAGGGAGAATTTTATGTAATATAGTTTTCAAATGGAAAATTAAGCTCTAAAAATATCACATATGGCCACAAGAGGGAGCTATGTACCCATAATGAAGTGTATTAGAATACTCATTAAAAAACTGAATTCAAACTGTTCATAAATACTTTGACAAAAATAATTAATTTTAAATTAATAATCTGTTCATTATCTCTGTTTAATACAAAGCATGTTTCTTTCATATAAAATGATAAACATGTTCTTAAGTGGAGCCGAGAAGCACAAATAAACAATTGTTTTATATTAAATTGCATTTAGATTGCAGTGCCTTACTTTTCTGTACCAACAATTCAAAAGTCAGGATTATTTTAGCCACTGTTGAACACAACTTCTGTCATGATTATAAGTACATATAATGAAAACTCTGATGTTGTAAATCATTTTCATTACTATATATTTTATAAGTCGGATATCCTGTGACATAAGGAAACATTAGATGGGTGGCTAATTTTTACCTTTTATTAGCTATCACTTTCATAGTTTGATTTTTAACATACTTGACATGTACCTCTTAAAATTTGACCTTCGAAATATAAAAGAACCCAAATAATCAACCTATCAACAGTGATGGTGTAAAAACAATTGGTAGCAAGCAAACAAGACTAAAAATTGACATTCTGTGGCTAGCTAAGCTACTTTACTAACTGGCTAGCAATGAAGGAACTTCTGCTAGCCCATGAAAATTTCCCAGACTTTTTATTGAATGTTATGTTTATTTCCATATGATATAAAGAATTATAAGATTGATATTTCTGAGGGTTAGCACTACTGATGCACATTCAAAAAGTTCCCTAGGAAGGCCACCAGTTTGATCGTCAACTAAAATTGTTTCAGTTTGGGCAATAATTAATCAAAAATGTTAAAAGTTTGGTCACTGATTTAATAGCATGTAACAAGTTCTGTAGTTCACCCGTTACCATAGAAACGTTTGAGTCTCAAGCTTCCAGTGGTATATAACTGTGGTAATGCAATCTCTACATTTTAAAAACCTCACCTAGGCATTTTGGTATACTCAACTGACCAGTTTGGGTTCGTTGAGTATACGTTTTGAGTTAGAGCCCACTGTAAAGGCTGACAGGAATGGAACCCCATGTAAATGTCTTATACTTGTAGCTCATCGAGGTCAATTCACTCACTTACAGTATTGTCTATATCGCTTTATTCTGTGTACAGGGTCACAGGAGGCATGGAGCCTATTCCAAGAGATTCAGGGCACAAGGAGGGGTACACCCTGTACAGGGTGACAATGCATCAGGCAACATGCACACACATATATATATATATATATCCACACATTCTCATGCAAACATTATGGGCAGTTTGGGAATGCCAATTAAATAAATATCTGAAAAGTCTGGCATTTATTTGTATTCATTCCTCTAAGTCATTACTTTGTAGAATCACTTTTTGCTGCAATTACAGCTGCAAGTCTTTTGGGGTATGTCTGTACCAGCTTTGCACATATAGAGATTGAAATTTTTGCCCTTTCTTCTTTGCAAAATAGCTCAAGCTCAGTCAGATTGGATGGAGAGCATCTGCTAACAGCAAAGTCTTGAAGATTCTCAATTGGATTTAGGTCTGGACTTTCCCTGGGCCATTTTAACACATGAACCAATTTATCCTTTTTATCTAAGGTCTTAGAAAAAGTTGTCTCTATCCAGTTGCAGTCTTTTCTAAGAAAAAATCATGTTCTAGAGAAATTCCAATCCGGCTTTAGAACTCGCCACAGCACTGAATCCGCTCCCCTGAAGGTACAGAATGATATCCTCTTATTCCTTGATTCCAAAAAAAACTGCTGCTTGTGATGTTGGACCTCACTGCAGCTTTTGATAGTGTTGACCACTCGATTCTCCTGACACAAGAAGTTTGCTTTCAAGGTCCTGTACTACAATGGTTTAGGTCATATTTAACAAATAGGACTTTCTCAGTCATGATTGGTGATCGCTCTTCCTCCTCTGCCCCTTTTGACCTCTGGTGTTCCACAGGGTTCCATTTTGGGCCCTGTTTTATTTTCCTTGAACATGCTGCCATTAGGGTCGATAATTTCAAAGCACAATGTTTCTTTTCATCTGTATGCAGATGATTTACAAATCTATCTGCCAGTTGTGCCAAATTCATCTGATTCACTTAAATCGATCCACAGTTGTCTGCATGACATCAAACTTTGGCTGTCACAAAATTGTCTGTGTGAATGAGAGAAAAACAGAATGTATTATGTTTGGCACCCCAAATTTTTCTAGTTTTATCACTGCTGCTCTCGATTCTCCGGTTTCTAATTTAAGCCAAGCAGTCAAAAATTTTGCGGTACTTTAGACAGCAGTTTAAACAGTCAGTTTCAGACACACATTGACTCTGTTGTCAGGGCAGGCTTTTTTCATCTTCGCCTCCTTGCAAAGGTCAAACTCTTTTTTGAATCGGAGTGACCAGAAAGCGTTGTTACATTCTGCTAACCAAAACCTGCTAGTGGTCCCTCGGTGCAAACAATGGGGGTGATCGCTCCTTTGCAATAGCTTGCCACTCTTCCATAAAGGCCAGATTTGTGGAGTGCACGGCTAATAGTTGTCCTGTGTGTCAGTTTAGGCAGACTCTTGCACTTTGTGAAATGCTCAAACCTTGGGATATGTTTTGTAACCTAACCCTGCTTTAAAATTCTTCACAACTTTATCCCTGAGCTCGCTGGTGTGTTCTTTGGGCTTCACGATGCTGTTTGTTCACTAACATTCTCTAACAAATTCTGAGGGCTTCACAGAATAGCTGTATTTATACTGAGATTAAATTACACACAAGTGGTCTCTATTTACCAATTAGGTAACTTCTGAAGTTCCAATAGATTTTAGAGGCATCAGAGTAAGGGGGACTGAATACAAATGCATGCCACACTTTTCAGATTTTTTTTTTGTAAAATATTTATCATTTTCCTTCAACTTCACAATTATGTGCCACTTTGCGTTGGTCCATCACATGAATTCCCAGTAATATATATTTATGTTTGTGGTTATAATGTCACGAAATGTGGGAAAAGTTCAAGGGGTATGAATACTTTTGCAAGTCACTGTAAATCTGTAAATGTTTTTTCCCAGGTCTCTACTGAGATGTCAGTTGTAGATCCAATTATATGCAGATGGAAAGGGAGTTTTCCTTAGAACGTGTAAGGAGTATATCCTAAAACTTTCTTGGAACCTCATAACTTGTTTACAATACACTGAATCTTAACTCTCAAGGATACAAAAGTTTCAGAGATACTGAATAGTACATAATTTGGTTAATAACATACTGAACAGCAGTTTAATTTCAAAAGGAGATTTTATTGGATTATGGTTTATATACTGCTAATGCTCAGTTTTAGTAAATGGCTCCTTCACGCTCATTGTTCTCCATTTGTGGGCCGTTGTGACACTGAAATTATAAAACAAAAAGGAACAAGTCAAGATATATACAGACCAACATAATAACACTAAATAGATAAATGGAGGACCTGTCCTCTAAAACAGTCTTTGCATCAATGAATATATCTAAAAACCAGTGCAGAGTTACAATTAAAACCAATACCCACTCTACTATATAGTTCGTTCAAGTCAGACTTCATTTCAATGGTTGTATTTTAAAGGGAACTGAAATAAAGAAGCTAAAGTACAGGATGTTCTTGTTTTCTAAATATAATCCTAGGATTTGTGATATGACCTCTCACTCCTATACCCAAATGCATCATGAGGCACATGACTCGGGCACAACTCACTTGGCAGCCCCATTTCTAACAGAAGGAAACTTACTGAAGATGGATTTGACTTGGGGAAAGTGTCATGTTCATAAATGACCACACCATGGAATCCAACTTGGTCGTCGACACACTGAACTGGAAACTAAATACAGAGAGTAAAACATTAAAATTCCCAAGTGTGGTTGAAATAGAGATTGTATGTATGATGTAACATTAGTTGATTTGTGCTTTAATTAATAAAATATATTGGCTGAATAAGTCAGCAAGGACATTAAAGACTAAAAAGAAGGCAGAATGATTACCTTATCCAGTTCAGTTGAAGTAGAGGTCAAGAGCTTCGCCTCTTTTTTGTGCCGTTTGGCTTTTGACAACCTGGAACCCTAAATCAACATTATTATTATTATTAGTAGTAGTTTTTCTAAGATGATGCATGCTTTATTTTCCATAAATAGCAGCAATTAGAAATGACAATTAATACATCTCAACAGGTGCAAGGCAACAGTGCACTAATCCACCTTGCAGTTCATTAATCGCAAAATGCTGCAATTTATTTCAGGTAATATACACATAGTCAGGGAAAAGGTTTTTTTTAATACACTGTACTGTAAATGTCGGCAAACATCCTCTTAACGAGATAATTTGTTATTATTTGGTGTTTGGCTAAATAAATATGGTTAAATTAATAATTACATGTCACAGTTCAAATCACAATGTGTCAAAATAATCACAATCACAATTTTTATGAGTTTTTCAGCATGTTAAGACCCCCAAAAGTCCCAAATCGTGGGGAAACAATCCTTAAAAGAACAGGAGGGCCCTCACACACTATGACAACACAAGGCTGATATAGTGCTTGGGCCCTAATAATAATAATAATAGTCTATTCATGTTATTATTATTATCAGGTGTAGTATAGAAATATGCATACTGATTAACTGATATGAATTACATAGCAATAAAAGTGAACAAAGTGTTATGGTTAGTTTAGAATAGAATTGGGGGTGATTAGTGTTTCTCATATGATGAAGAGTGGATATAAACATAGCTGCCAGACAAGCACTTCCATCATGTTACCCTAAAACAGCCGACTTTCTGTCAGAGAAGTTTGTGAATTTATGGGAATATTCCTATCTAATCTGGTGTGTTGTTTATAGATCAAACTGAAGTGTGTGTATATATAAATAAATAAATAAATAAAAATCTGATAATTTTCTGTCCGGTAAAAGTACTAGAACTCGCTTTTTATTCTCAGTTATGAACTACAGTATATTAGTTATGCTCGTTAATATAGGAATTATTTTATTCACCAGTTGATTTAGTTGCTGATGGTACATTTGATTGAATGAAAACTTCTAGTTAAGGAACCCCTTTTAAAAAATTAAAACACAAGTTGTTACACGATATGTTTCCATCTTGCTCACTAAATCATATAAATACATCGGGTCAGCTCAAACAGTGCATACGTTCGTTCCCCAATGGTTTTTTATTATATTACGCTCACACTTTCCAGTGTTACCTCACCGTTATATTGAATAAAATTCCTTTATATTTCTTCATTATAATGGAATTTTATTTTCAGCCAATTCATTTCTTTATAGCTGTTACACTGCAGTAAACGATTACTCATAAAATTAACAGCTAACGTCTCGCTTAGCATATTAAATGAGCATGTTAATATGGTTTTTATAATATAATATTTATATTAGTTAAATATAACGCTACACGTTTCTGTGCATTTTGAACGTAAATAATATCGATACAATTTAACGTAATTTTTTACAGTGATGAAGACTGAGGCCTACACAGGGCCTTAACAAGAAACAAAGAAAAAAAATTGTGTGAAATTAATGATCATCTTCAGTTATTCTACTTTTATTCTGAATAGCAAATGTTAAATAGTTATCATCCCACAATGATTGATAATAAACACCTATATATAGCGTTTACAGCAAATCTGTTTGAAACTCAAGGTAAAACAAGTCGGCAACTTTCGACAATCACTTCGAGGACGAGTAAAGGACGTCCTGAGAAGCAGATCTACGAGAGTTACTCTGAGAATTAAACCTGACGTGTATGGTAAATCTAGTAACATAATATATATTGACATTGGCATCTACTGAAACATAAAAATATACGAATTTTCTTTAGACTGTACGACACTTACCATCATGGGCACAGACATCTAAATATAAACAAACTAGCACCACCTAGTGCCTTGGCGTTAATCATACAGAGATGCGTACGACTTTAAACACTGGCTCAGGTACTACATTGAGTGATGAGCTTCAAAACTTATTGCCGCAATGCAGTGATGATTAGGTTATTTGTGTTTAGTAATTATTCACTCGATGCCTCATCTCGATGCGGTCACTAAACAAATGAACAAACAAGAACGATGTTATGTCAAGTAGGCTAATAATGGCTTTATGAATACACCCTTATAAGGTTTTACTGAAAGCTAAAAATTATTTAACAGTCTTCTTGAACATCCTACCATTGCGGAAAAAGTTGGTACACAAATGCAACATTACACACAACTGTAGCTCCACCTAGAGTACGGGAGTGTACAGCATAAGTGTGTATGATTCCAAAAATTATCTTTTTTTTTTTAAACCTATTTAACTTTTTTCCAATCAATAATGATTTAGTTTAGTATGCCTGTTTAGATATTATAAATTTGAACAAATGTTTTTAAAACGCAAACCTATAATTTTATATCTGAGTAGTATATACATATATTAAGAAAAAATCGTTACACACCATTTCCTGAGCATCATCGTGGCCACCAGTTTCTTGTCACAGCAGTCTCTTCAGTTAATTCTTAAACTCCAAACAACAACTGAAGCATCTTCAATTCTCAAATTATTTAAAGAACCTGAAGATTTCCCCTCTGAAATTCTTTTCCCATATGAGGCGAGCAACACCGAGTCAAAAGCTAATTTCAAGGACATTTTGATTTTCTCCAGATGTATAAAACCAGAAAAAAAAAGTTGAGTCTTGAGCCTGGAAAGGCGTTGATATCCTGTTGATGTGTGGTGACGTGTGTTTGAAACAACTCTGATGATTTCAAACAGATTAATTTGCAATATGTGAAGATATGCCCACGCCCACGCACCACAGGAAGCCTGCGGGGATTACCCGAACAGCAGGTAGTATGATCCAATGAAATCAAAATATTGTTTTATAAGAGACATTATATTCAGTTTTCCTGAAGAAGACCTTAACATGCTCAGAGATAACATAAAACATCAGCACCTTTAATAACATTAAACAGTGTAACATTACACTGTAATAGTGCATCAAAAAGTTTTCATGAAATAAAAAGATGGGAAAATTAAGATTCAAGATGTGTGGATACTTCTTCAGTGATTTACCATAATGTCAAAAAAGCTTTAGTCAAACTGAGAGTGTGCTCTTACTGCTCTAGCTTTCATTCCCTGAGAAAATGAAAGCTGTGTGCTCAAGCAGCATTTCAAAGAAATCCTTCATGAGACATTGTTTCCATATAGAAGTGATACTTGTGGGGGTTTGTAAATCCAGCCATGATTATCTTATGTGGTTATCACCACATATAAACATTATAATGTGTAAGAAAGAGAGCAGGATTGAGAAAAGAAAAATATAAATGAACCACAGACCTGTTTTCAGTTTTCTTACATGAAAGCAAGGGCATATAGTTTTTCTAAAGTTATAAAGAAATCAAACTTAAAACTACAGTGGAACCTCAGATTGTGAGTAACGTGGACGAGCAAAGATTTAAAAAAAAATTTTACTCGAAAAACGAGTACCGAGTATCATGTTTAACGCATGCGCTTCTTGTTTTGACTCCGAGCGTCACGGGATCACACCTGAGCCAATGTTTCTCCCCTGCTGGCCCATAGTGCGCGTCTCTTACTGGTATAATCAACATTCGTGCACGCGTGTACTGTTTACTATAACATTGTGACCACGTATGTGCGTGTAAAAAATATTTTATTTCGTGTTTGTAAGCATATGTGTATAGCACGCGTGTACTGTTTATTACAACACACACACACACACACACTGCTCTACACAGAAACACTGCTCTGTTTGCGATGCTTTTCAAAGGTAAAGTGCAGGTTAATTTGTTTGTTTTACTTTACAGCAGAAATTCCGTTAGTATGCGCTCACGCGAGTGGTTCCTCCTGTCCTCTTACTTTAGATTCACACAAACACATACACAAACACACATACACAGCGCCTGCGCGCATAAACGGAAACACTTATCTGTCAGGATTTATTTTTACTTTTTTAAAGGTAAAGAAAAAAACTAATGTTTTATATTGTTTTTTTTTAATCATTTGTTTTATTTTTACTTCATATTTTGTATTAATTATTTTTATGTATTTATTTTTTGGGGCTGTGGAACGAATAATATGAGATTCCATTTCCTATGGGAAAATACGCTTTGATTTACGATTGTTTTGGAATACGAGCCCACTTCCGGAACGAATTATGCTCGTAAGCCAAGGTTCCACTGTATTGTTGAGTTTGTATGTTTGGGGGTCTTTTTTCCATGCTTAGAAAATTTGGATCAATTTGGAAATAATAAAAATTAATCTTGACATTACCAAAATGAAAAAAGTATATATTAATTAGTTAAATAAGTTTAATAATTCTAACAATAATGCCGTGAGGCTAGCAGTAAGATTTGACTGCAAGTCTAATACTTAAAATATATTTTCAAAGAAATATTATTGTAATATTTTACAACTGTTTTTGGTGCTTCAGGGCCATGCATGCATATATTATTGTAAAAAACAGAATCTACCTTTTCAGTTTTATTAGACAATTTATTTTTACAAAGTTTATTCATTAAACTCAGTTATTTTTACACTCATTTGTTTCACCTCCAGTTGATTTTGCCTCAGTTTTTCCTTTTTTCCTGGGGAAAAAAAAAACAGCAGACACATCAACCTTTAGAACATTCATTCTTTTAAAATGTACCTTGACCAATACACTGTGAAGCAGGTAAGGGAGGGAGTTTAACTCTGGTCTGTATCCTTACATGATCGTATTAATTACTGAGACATCGGTGTGAATTCTAAACTGTAACAGTACATTTTAACAGATGTTAAGATGTGGAGATGTTTCATGCCCTAGCATGTTAAAGGCTTATCTAAGGTTCCAAGTGATCTGAAAGTTCACTGGGTCTGTATTCACAAAGCTTCTTAAGCCTAAAAGAAGAAGCTTCTTAACCCTTTAATTTAAGAACAAATCTTAGTAAAGATAAAAAATTATTCACGAAACATATTAGACCTAAAATCAGCTCCAAAGGTAAAAATTGGTTTTGTACTTTCCTGAATCACTTTTAGTCTAGGACTCCCAGCTAGGACTTTTTAAGCTAAGATAGGAAATCTCTGAGAGAATTCTAAGACGCTTTGTGAATACGGGCCCTGAAGTTTTAAGTCACTAAGCACTTGTAAAAATTTGAACTAGGGCCTTGAAACATTGCTTATTATGATGCTAGATCCACTAATCTTCACTGTAGGGGTACAATAAGTCTCGGGCAATGAGGTTTTAGAACAAGTCTCGGGCGATGAGGTTTTAGAACAAGTCTCGGGCGATGAGGTTTTAGAACAAGTCTCGGGCGATGAGGTTTTA
>JAQQZS010000011.1:3068502-3079031 GCA_030068045.1 Platyallabes tihoni
GCATGTTGCCTGCATCATGTTAACTTGCCACGGCAAGCACCACTCACATTTTCTTCAGGAAATGTCCCTCTCTAGTTTTACTTAATATTCTTAGTATTTATTGTCCAAAGTGTTTAACATAGAATATTTATAGTTTTTAGTATTTAAATTGTCCTTAGTATTTATTGTGTTGAATAATTATTTGTCTCTCTATTTAAAGTTCTGTATATTTACTGTCCTGAGTTTTTGTTGGTCTGTTTATCTCATGTTATGATATTAGTACCTGTTGTCCTGTTCAATTATTGTCCTTAGTATTTATTGCCATGAATTTTAATTGTCCTGAACATTAGCGGTCCAGAGGACTTAATTTCTGAGTATCCCAAGTATTTACTATCTTGATTATCCAGATTATATATTTTAATGTTTAATGTTGTGAGTATTTATAGTGTTGAATAAAAGTTGAACTGTATCAGTTGTGGTGAAAATATTCTCCTGTTGTTCTTTTTTTGTTTTTGTTTTTTTAATATTATAAATACATATTAGTAACAGGATATTACTGATGAATGAACACTAATGCTGCTTTTTTTTCCCGCCAAAACATTTAACAGTCCTAAAAAAATATTTGATACAAATTTATTAGAAATAATTTTGGATTGTATTTATATTATTTATTATTTCATTTCAGC
This sequence comes from Platyallabes tihoni, assembly GCA_030068045.1. Taxonomy (NCBI): domain Eukaryota; kingdom Metazoa; phylum Chordata; class Actinopteri; order Siluriformes; family Clariidae; genus Platyallabes; species Platyallabes tihoni. The sequence continues at coordinate 3,069,168 of JAQQZS010000011.1, forward strand.
TCACATATAAATAAGTACAAGTACAAATTGTTTGTCAAAATTGTCAAATTAAAGCTAAAAAAACACTTTTGTGATGTCCACTAGCATAAATCAAATAGACTAAATAAAACCTCCAATTTGCTTCCGTATATCGCATAAAATATCATTAGAATTACCCATAGCATGTGTATCTGTAGAGTATTTATTATTTGTTCAAGTGCAATGACACAAATCAACACTGTAACACTAAAATGTGCTGACAAAGAGCTATGATTTTATGGCCCAGTAAAGAACAGAAGAACAGCTATATAATTATGACTTACAATGTGAGATTTTGCAGTCCAAGCTCTGGATTGGGGAAGGCTCTATAAAAGAAAAGACCATAAAGGAGACAGAGAAATGGTGTTAAAAGATTTCATGTGATCAGACAGTGTCAGGACACAGTGGTGGACCTGAGTAGAAGTATTGTGACTGTAGTAATCGTTTACTTGAGAACAAGCAAAAGTAGCAATAGAACAAATTCCTCAAGTAACACTATATAAGCTGTTTTGACTAATTCCTTGTTGTTGTTGTCTCCCATCGAGGGGTCTCCACAGAGGACCAATCAATCCGCACAACAACTTGGCACAGGTTTCAGGCCGGATGCCCTTCCTGGTGCGACCCTCCCATTTTATCCACAACATACGATCTCATTATGCCTTAGTAAGTCGTGGCCCCAACATACTATCTCACTACCACACCTTAGTAAATCATGCCACATCACATACTATTTCATTCCCACATCTTAGTAAGTCTTGGCCGCAACATATCTCATTCCCACACCATAGTAAGTCATGGACAAAGCATGCTTTTTCATTTCCATGTAAGTCATGGTCACAACATACTATCTTATTCCTATGCCTTAGTAAGTCGAGCCACAGAATATTTTTGCCCCCAATGTCACCAGAGGGGTTGCGTAGCTAGCTAACCAAATGAGCTATGCTAAATTGAACATCAACTCCATTATTAACAGTGTGTGAAAAACCCCTATTGACAACTGGCTGGATAAATTACTAGCAAGACTCAACAACTAGCCAGTTGTAGGCCGGGGTTTTATCGGGATTTGGCAAATCATTGTCGTGTGGACTGTCTCAGATAATTCCTGCAAAATATTTGCCACCTGAAATGTAGACTTTGGACAGAAAATTGCTTTATTTTGATTGGGAATTGACCTTTCAAATGTTGCCTTTTAATTGGCTTTTTGTTGAAACACTTTGGGGATTTTTTTTTTGTACTCTGTAACAATGATTAAAAATAAAATTATCAAAGTTGAGTATTCTATATTTAAAAAAATATATATGATTTTGTTATATTCAATGAAACAACAGTAATCCATAGACCGGAGGACTGTGAGGTTTGTATTTTTCCATCATGTCAGTCTGTTTTTGTAGATAGATGCGTGTATGCATGTCATTTCCAAGAGAAGTAAAGGGAGTTTTTATTTCACACAAAACCTTCCTCTCACCATCTTTGTTCATCTCATTGCCCTCCGTTTCTCCCCTGTGAGAAGGTACTTAGGTTCTTACTAGACATAACCATTTGGCTAAACAGTAACTCAGGTTAATTGACTGTTCCATAAGTAATGCACTTCAACAAATAGGTATGTCATGTAAGCGTCTTTACAGTTTTTTTTTGTTGTTTATTTATCATATACAGTATATATTGGTTCTAATTCTCAGTTTTACACGTTTAACCCTTTGCTATAGTATTGTAAGTCATTTCAAGTTGTCACTTTCAAGTGACACCAGTGGAGCTAACCAAGCAATACTCCTTATTTCTTAAGTCTTTTCTTAAACATGGAAACAATGTCTGCCGACTCACCCACCCACGGGGATAGGAGGATGGGGATGATTGCCCAGGGACATGCCTGATTCAGCGTTCCCTTCATCCGTCCCCCCCCTTCGTTATAGGCACCTGGACTCTGCCCCCCTGCTGCACGCTCTGAACCTCACGCTTGCCTGATCAGTCTTTCAGCTCGATCACACGTTTTCGCCTCATCTTCCTCTCCTCGATGCTCATCGCCCTGCTTTTTTCTTTCACACCTCAGTGAACGCGAGGTTTCAGGGGACAGAGTTCCACCGCACCACGACTGTATTTAACGCTATAAGAGGCGAACATGCCAAAACAACAAGTCTGACCCTGAGTCAGTTTATACGCCCTTCTGCAAAACCCACAACAGAATCTTCACAACTTCCTTGTTACCTATTGAGACTGTAAGACTAAGTTTATTGCTGTTTTACTATCGGAAAAGATTTCACGCATTGTTTTCCTTCTTGAACTCCAAAATCTTACACAGAGACAGAAGACGTGAACTTATGGCCTCTTTCATTCATTCATTCATCTCTTAAAAAAGATTATTAAAGACATGTACAGTGAAGTTCAAAAGGCTGGTATGATGTTGAAAAGCAGAGGTAAAAATAGAAAAATAAAGAAAAATAGAAAAAAAACAAAAACAAACAAGGAAAGGTTTCAAATCATGAATCAAGTTAAGCATCAATATTCTGCACTATTATTAAATCTTTATTATTATTATTATTTTTCATTTCAGGAAATATGCGATATTGATCATCATGTCATTTGTACTAAGGGTTCGTGATTGTTTTTTTTAGGTCTTACCCCTTCCATGACACAATAAGCTACATTAGTGTGCTTAGTTCGTTGGACATCACCCACACAGACAACTACAGATTTATGATAAAATGCACATACCACATACCAACATTTGTTTTCTTATTTTCAGATTGGTATAATATTTTACACTTACAAAGAAATTTCAGATTTTTAATCAGAAGAGATTGTATTGTTGGTCATTCTGAAGGTGGACTGTCCCTCAAACAACCATCTAGAGGTCCTGAAATTCACCTTCCACCTGTTGACAGAATTTAATAACAGCCATTAAAATGTAATAATTATTAAGATTAATTAATAAGTATTAATAGCTAAGCCCTACTTGCTCAATAAGGAAAGAAAGGATTTGTTTTGTTTGTTTTTTGTATCCAGGAACCTATTTAACTGTAAAATAAATTCTATGCATGCACAACATTTGGTTTATACCACTAGCCTCTCAAAAAAAAAAAAGTAAATAAATATTTAAATAGAATTTTAAACATATACTGTAGATTTGTTAAGGTGCACTCCTATAGACGTTAGTTGTACTAACGCACGGTTAACACTTTGGTGCAACTGGACCGTATTATGTTAAATCCTTTCTGGCAACCACAGCACACCATAGTGCTTATAGATAATTTATTGCCTTTTATGAATAAATATTAATTCATACTCATTATCAGATCACAGCGGGGAAAAAGTATGAACTAATATACTGTAAGACATGAATGAATAAATGAATATATAAAAAAATTTATTGCATATGTTTCTAATTTGAACACCACAATTAATAATTAATGTGTTACAGCAGTAATATTAAATATATCATTTTGTATTCAGTTTTATTTATTTAGGCTAACACGAAATAACTGATAAATTATCTCGTCAAGAGGATGACCGCCAGTATTTCTGAATCACCTCAAATATATATATTTAAACTAAATAAAACTCTACATAAAGTCTTGACTGTGTATATACTGTATTACCTGTATACCATATTATAATCTGGATTTCTATGCGATTGCACAGCACTAATAATAATAATAATAATAATAATACAAGAAGACTCAGTAGAGTGTTTTTAAACTACTCAATTTAAAATCATGTAGAATCTGAAAAAAAATGAGAACATATATGTAACTTTTTTTAATTAATGTTTTATTATATTTTTTTTACCTCAGTGAAATACAGTGCCTGATAAAAGTCTTTCCTGATTTTTATTTCTTTTTAAACTTTAAAACTATACAGCCAAAATATGCAATAATCTCCTTTGAACAGTTGATATTGAGATGTATATCTGCTACTGACCCTCTGTAAAGCTTCATAACGACTCTAATATGAGGTGCTGTTTGTTAATTGGTGATTTCCGAGGCTGGTGACTCTAAATGAACGTCTACTCTGCAGCAGAGGTACTGTAAGTTTTGGTCTTGCTTTCCTGGGAAGATCTTCATGAGAGTCAGTTTCATCATGGTGCATCATGGATTTTGCAAATGCGCTTGACAATATTCAAAGAATTTTAGTCAAGAAAAACCAAAAAAAAAAAAACAGAAAATTCAGTATGTTATCACTCACTCACTCACTCATCGTCTACACCACTTTATCCTGTATTCAGGGTCACAGGGACCTGGAGCCTATCATAGGAGGCTTAGGGTTAACACACGAGGCGGGGTACACCCTGGACAGGGTGCCAATCCATCGCAGGGCGCACACACTACAGGCAATTTTGGAAACATCAATTAGCCTAACCTTCATGTCTTTGGGAGGAAACCCACCAAGCACGTGGAGAACATGCAAACTCCATGCACACAGAGACGGGAATCGAGCCTGGCCAGGAATCGAACCTGGATGTACAAGGCGACAGTGCTAACCACTACACCACGCTCTGACTTTGGACCTTTACTGTGTATTATTCATCAGGGATCAGATGGCAAAGAACCACTGAATCAACAACAAACACTCTCTCTTACTGTAGTAAAGAACTGTCAGCTAAGCATTTGTCCAACAATACCCGACATAAAATATTCTTATATTTTTACAATATATAAAAATAATCTGCATATACAGTAAGGTTTCCTTGAATGGACTGGTGTCTTGGAGCTGAGCAAGCAGAGCAACACAGATCGTGATATTTCTGTTTTGTTTAAATATTCCATGAAGTTAAAAATGAACATTTGTAACAGCACAGGGTGAGAGGAACGTGTCGGAGAGGTGTCCAAATATTAATCCAGGGAGGACAATGACATTATAAAAGCTGAAGGGTTACAGAGGAATATCTGTCATGTTTACACAAGGGTGTGCAAACGCTGGAAATATCAATAATATCAATAATAAGATGTTTGTTTATTTTAAGATGTAGATTTTTTAATATTTTATTTTAAAGCATGTGACCATTTGTCCCAAATCTCCAAAAATGTCTTTTTTTGTCCCTAAGAAAATAAATAGCAACTTTAGTACAGCAGTTAAACATGCTGAAAATAAGGCAGTCTTTATATATATATTTATAAATATATTTGAGAATATGTAAAGCCAAAAAATTATTACTTTAGTGAACCTCAATAAGCAGGAATGTATTACTATTAATATATTTAATTTAAAAAAATGAAAACTTAAGTCACCATTAATGCCAAATATACATCTATTAAGCCAAATTAAGTCACGTCTGTTACTGACATTTTCTTTCAGTCTCCTTTTCTCCTTTTCGATCCTTAACAGAAATTCTCTGTTCCTTCATACTGAGATTTCCATAAAAAGCAAAACAACACTTTTTTTCCACGAATTTCATTTGAGAAAATAGTAATAAATATTAAAAACGGCATTACAAATATCGCTTGTAATGCTTAAAAACACTTAAATAATATTTATTCTTAATTCCTAATAATAAAATGTACTGCAGTTAAATCAGTTACAACCCCACCCTCTTAACCAAGCTTGTTCTAACAGCTCTACATCGCCCTCTGCTGGTCATGACAGCTACACAAACCCAAAAAAACAGGATCAAAACTTTTAAAAAACACTTTATTGCTTTTTGATGTGGCTTCAGTAGATGGTCAGTCAAGCATGCTGACTTGAGACAAAGTCAACATGTTAGAGTGTGTAAAGGTAAACCCTTTACAATCTAACCTTATAAATGAAAACTGAATGGACAAAAGTGGGCAGGAAAAAAAACAGAACATAACCATTTGGATCGCTGTGCATGAAATCATTTGTGATATATATAGATGCAGACTTGGCATAATGCTGTTAAATATGCTTGCATAAGAAACACCTGCGCATTCATGCAATCATTTAATCACCCAGTTATGTGGCAGCACTGCAGTGTAGATGAATCATTAGAAATGTTTTAAAAATGTAAAAGTGTGATGTTTCTTCAACTTTCCCAAAGAAAATATAAGTTCTGCAGGTGGAAATGAGTAAAAGGAAGGCTACAGTAAGTCACATGACTACTCCGTACAAACGTGTTGAGCTGAAAAGCATGAAAAACTTTGAACTCTAAAGCTACAGAAAGTAAAAAATGGATAGGTAAAGACCAGAAATGAGGTAATCTTCAAGTCTTCTACTACTTCATGCCCGGCTGACTGCATAACCGCATGAACGGTGTACGGGTGTTCCTATTAAAGTGAACAGTGACCATGTCACACATTAAATGCAGCATGTTTCCTTAAATCAAGCTTGATCAAAGAAGCTCACTCAGATAAATATCATGTAACATGTATACACTATACACACCTTGATTAAACTGAGTTTTATTACCGTTAAATATTTATGAATAACAGATAGCAGCGATTTCATAAAAGCTCCTATTGCATGTTATTGCTTGTCTGTGCCGCGTCCCCTCCATCGAACACCTTTAACCCTTCGCAGGTCTTCAGGACATCCTGAAGGAACCCGATGACCGTGTCGAGGTCAGACTTGCTCAAGGTTTCATCCCCTTCCAGCTCCTTGAGTCCAATCAGGCTCTGATCCAGCAGCTTCATTCTGTCAGTCGGCTCCGTCTGGCGTCCTGCGTCTTTTCCGTCAATGATATCGTGCCCGGGGCCTAAAGATACTTCAGTGAGGTAATGAACCAAGAATCCGTGCAGCGCGGTTCCTGGCTGGCTCCTCAGCGACACTCCGATTGCGGCCAGATCTCTGGTTTGGCACAGGGACAGGAGGTGAAGGAGAGCATGGCAGAGCTCGAAGCGCAAGCTGGCGCAGTAGCGGTATTCGAGAAAATCCTGGGTTTCTTCGCTATGTTCGAGAGCTTGAGCCAAGGCTCGCCACACTTCAGCGAACTGACGCTCGTCTCCATAGCAATCACGTTTAGCGGGCACGGAGAGAGCTGCGGCGGATTTAATACGGACTTTGAAGTTCTTGCAGGAGGTGACGATGGATGAGAGAGCGGAGTAGGCCTCGGTGGACCAGCTCGCAGTGCCTGAGGAAACAGTCATAAAAATAGAGATTACCAGAGATGATGGTTTTTTTTTTTTTTTCCAGATTTTCTCCCTAATTTAGTCGTGTCCAATTCCTTCCCGTCATTAGGGGGCTCCCACATTAAGGCTACTACTACCACTCAGTCGGGAGGGCCGAAGACTATCATGTGTTTCCTCTGAACCACGTGACGCCAGCCGACCGCATCTTTTCGAACTGCTTGCTTACGCACCATTGGGGGGGGGCGTAACATACTCGGAGGACAGCGCTATCCGCTCCCCCCTCTTACGCGAGCTCACAGACGCCCCTGATTGGCTGTAGAGCTGTGATTAATGTGGGAGTACGAAGTACCTCTCATCCCTCCCCCTCTGAGAGAGCTCGGCCAATCAGCTCTCTCTAGACCTCCGGCTGTGAGAGGTTACAGCATCACCCGGGAACCGAACCAGCGATCTCCGGATGATAGGACGAGTACTTTACCACTGCGCCACTCGGAGGTCCAGAGATTATGTTTTTTAAAGACTTTTTGTTCTCGGTCTCACTATCCAACAATATACTTAACACTATTCCCTCTAACTGGCCAACAAACAGGGTGAAACAGGATGAACAACAAACATGTGCTTCCTCTGAGACATGTCAAGGCAGCTACAGCATCTTTATCAAACTGCTGCTCCACACGTCCGATTGGAACGGGTTACAAAACTCACTGTTCGGATCATGAAACAATTTTTGATTCATGAACCGGATCGTTTTTTTAGATCAGCAAAAAAGGGAGACAAACTGAATTTTAGTTTCTGTTTATTACTTATAGAAAACATAAAGGAGGGAATTTTGCCAGTGAGCTTAGATAAAAACAACATTGAAGAATTCCAATGTTTAAATTTAATTTTAAAACAGAATACTGAATACTAAACTGATAAGTTTAAGTGCAATAAAAAAAATAATAAATAAAAATGTGTATATATATATACACAAATAAATTGTTTAAAAAAAATCATACATATGTGATTTCCAGATTTTTCTTTTTAGATTCGGCCTCTCACAGTGGAAATGCACCCATGCTGAAAATTGTAGACCCTCCATGATTTCTAAGTAAGAGAACTTGCAAAATCACAGGGTGATCAAATACTTATTGACCTCATTGTATATATAACAATTTTTTTTTCCCTTAGCCAAGAAAATCAGTCTGCCCAGGCGGGATTCTGTCAGTGTGATCTGGCAACCCTGGGAAGCACAGAGCAAGTATCATTTCCATGTCTTTCAGAAATAAGGTCCAAACTTGTATTCTGCACAGGGATGGTTGAACTTTGCAATTAATCTGTGCTTCACATGCACGCTGAACCATAGGAAGAGATCTGTACAGATCGAGGATTAAATACGCTTCGTTAAACCACTAGTCACCCGGATTGAGTAACACACTGAAAAGACAGCATTATCTGCCGTATTACGCATATATGAACTCACAGATGCCCATGTTTGGTTAACGGTTACCTCGGCCAGGTGAGTAAGACAGCAGATGGACTGTGCAAAAATATAAACCGGGACACAAATGGTTATAGGTGACAAAAACACCAAGGTGTTTTATTTTGGGAGAACCTGGTGTCTGTATTCACAAGAGCTTACAAAGAGGCTTGAATTGTTCTGCTTGGAGACAAAAGCAGCAAGCTGTCTACAAGCGTCTCCGAACTTGGTCGATATTACAAGATATCTAGTGTTGTTACTCATCAGGGAAATGAGTCTTGAAAGAAAAGAATGCTCTAGTTTTCCTCAAAATATCACCGTATGTACGGTTCATTTGAATGAGGAGTGTAAATAATTTTGGTGTTGTCTGTACATTCTGAGTCTCCCAAACGAGCTGTTGTTCCTAGCAACAAGTATGAAGAGGCAGAGCTCCCTTCATCCTTTCCCACTGAGAATTTGGCAAAGGTTTGATTGTGATGGTGTAAGCAAGCAAAATGTGCAGTACAACTCAAATCCTTATAGGAATCATGCTTCAGCCAGATGATGGTCAGTGGGTGTTGGGGAGGGGGGCGGGAACAGACCCAAGACAGAGCTGCCAGATTTATTCAAACCTTTAATTTTGAAAAAAATAAAAAATAAATCAAGTACACAATTTAAAAGCCAGATTCCCTGGAAATCCTTTGTATTCCTCAATAAGCTTTCGATTTCCTTGGATGTGTTCCTGAAACACGGTACACTTTCTGGATTTCAAAGCTTATACGTCTGAATACTCACCCAGGGGCAAGGCGGGGTTTTGGAAAGCGTTGCCGAGAGCGTAGCATGCATTCCAGCGCACCTTCATGGTAGCGTCCCCTCTGGCCGTGTCTACGAGAGCCCTCATGGCCTGATCGAGAGGTTGCATGAACGCCGACTTACTCAAGTGCGACGGCTGCAGGAAGTGCAACAGGTTCCCCAGAGACCGCACTGCATTACTCTTCACCTATAAAATAATATAACAATATAATACATACCAATATAACAATAAAATATAACAAATATAACAACTTCATAATAAGACACAACAAAACCCCTCATTAACTTCACTGTTAAACAAATAAAAGAATTCAGAAATGTAATTCATTTACATAAAAATCCTTATGCTAGGCTTCAGAGTAAAGCGCTCGCCCTATCATCCGGAGATCGCTGGTTCGAACCCCGGGCGATGTTGTTTTCCTCTCACAGCCGGAGTCACAGAGAGAGCTCTCTCAGAGGGGAGGGATGAGAGGTACTTGCGCTCCCACATTAATCACGGCTCTATAGCCAATCAGGGGCGTCTGTGAGCTCGCGCACGCGGAAGGAGCGGCTAGCGCTTTCCTCCAAGTGTGTTATTCCGCC
>JAQQZS010000011.1:3138487-3161346 GCA_030068045.1 Platyallabes tihoni
ATACAAATATTTACACATTAAGTTTACTGAAAGTAAAAACAGTTGAAAGTCAGAGGACGTTTCTTTTTTTGCTGAGTGTATATATATATATATATATAAAATAGAAATTCTGTTTGTGTGTTTGTATGTTTGCACAGGCGTTCCCCACCGAACGTAACAGTAGGCAGGATCAGGGAAGGATGCATTAGACAATTTAAGGAAGGTCCGGCTTTAAGAGGCCAGGAAGATGAGATGAGAATGAAATCTTCAGTTGGTGGTAATATAAACTACTGGATACCAACCAGCGTTAAACAACAAAGAAGAAGAAGAACAGTAGGCGGAGTTGTCTATGGTGAAAAGGGGTACATGCGGAGCTACTGAAACCCCTGATCAGACTGCAGAGTGTCAACAGCATGAGGAGCAGCAAGTTGAGCGCACATTCCATTCGCAGGTAATGGTAGCACGTAGTCTTAATGTTTATGTCTTAATGTTTAAGTCTGATTAAACACGTCAAATTAAAGTCTGAGCTCAAAATATGACTCCTTGCTTATGTATTTCTATGTATATAGACACTAAAATGGTAGAAAGGTATGTAGACATCTGTCTATCACACTTATATGTGCTTTATTCCAGATGCTATGCCCCTTTAGTACCGTTATAATGAGCTAAAATTCATATTCTATGCTGTATTGTTCACTAAGAACGAAAGTGACTTTACATTTGGTTTGCACTGCATCACATCCTGTTTCTTCCTTTATAACCTTAAGCAGTGCTTTTTGATCTGAAATTGCTCCCTTGTGTTTGTAAACACTGCAAGGAAATTGTGTGAGTTGTTAGTCGAGGGGTCGCCACAGCAGGCCAACTGATCCGCACAACTTTTACGCCGGATGCCCTTCCTGACTCAACCCTCCGGGCTTGGGACCACCACTGAATTCAGTGACTGGGGTAGGAATCGAACCTAGGTCTTCTGCATGGTAGACAGGAAACCTACCACTGATCCACCAATGCCCTGTACACTAAGTCGCATAATACATATAAATGCTTATTCCATTACATTTGGTATAATCATGGAATATGTCCACCAGTTTTTTTGTAATAATAAACATTAATGCAAATATAATTTGTGGTTAAACAAATTAAAAAATAGTGAAAAATTGTGGTGAATTGAGCAAAATTCCTGTAAACAATACATGCAGTGGTTTTTAACAAGCATGTTTTTTTTTTTTCAGTTTAACTTAAAAATTTATAATTTTTATGTGTTCTATACACTAGCCGTGAGAAAAAAATGAAGCACGAATATTCTGCTTATGACATAAACCATGAATACATTTAACATTTATTGCTCAAAATCTTCTACATTTTATTAAAGGACACAAGAATTTCCCAAAGTGAAATAATATATTACGAAAATGATGGAATGTACAAACAATCTGGTGGCACAAACTACCAACATTACTTAGCTTCTCGCTACAAAAATGTGGAATGCTCCCTGTGGAACACTGCCCTGAGGTACATGCCCTTGGTCCTGAGCCTCCACTAGTTACATGTTGGCCAGCGTTAAGGTTTCTTGAACAGAGGTAGAGGTCGAATGTTTGAGGAAATCACAAAGTCAAAGTCAAAATCGGGAAACGGTTCGAGGGTCAGACCTCGGCAGGCTCTGGCAGGGCGGTCGGGGCGTTTCTTCAGTTCCAGGATCAGGTTCATTGGGCTTTTCTGCAAGAGCTGCGAGTCGAATGGAGTGCCGCGAAAAAAGGTTTGCCGCTTGAAGCGCTCCAGCGTTCGCAGCCGCCGGGTCGAGGTCTTACACAGCAGCTGGCAGGGACGAGGAAATCAGGATGAGGTCATGACTTAGATTGTACACATATTTAGATTTAGGGTTAACTGGTCCAATCTTAAGGGAGTGTTTAATTTTCTCACCTCAGTCAACAACAGGGCAAAGGGAGAAGAGAAGCTTCTGGGCATCTCATAATGGAAGCAGCGCACTTTCCTCAGCATGCAGCAGTGATCTGACTCTGGGGGTACAGGGAACTGTGAAAACAAGAGAGGATATTAAGTATATTAAATATACATTGCAAACCTGATTCTCATCCTATCCAGAGTGCATTGCCACCTCACGCTCAATCTTAATAAAGATGAGTGAATGAACACATGACTGACTCTGGATAGGATGTGAGTACACCATGCACACACTCCTTCACACCTCGTGGCAATTCTCGCCAACTATCCACTCAAGTTTGAGTGAGTTTGTGCCCACTGTAGCCACAGATCTGTTTATAGCTTATGCTTTTCTGCTTACCATGGTTGTAAGCAATTTACAACCAGTTATTTGATTTACTGTAAAAGTAAGTCCAAAGGCATGTAAGAATTTGTTAATAATATAATCCTTTTTACACATTATTTGTCAAGCACTGGGGCTTCGCACCTCCAGAGTTGAGGTTCGATTCCCACCTCAAGGTCTGTGTGCAGGAGTTTGCATGCTCTCCCCATGCTTGGTGGGTTTTCTCCAGGGTACGCCAGTTTCCTCTGACAGTCCAAAGATATGCAGATTAGGCTAACTGAATTATATTCTATTGTAACTAGTTTGGGTAGTGTGTGAGTTAGTGCGTGCGCATGCTTGTATGCCCTGAGATGGAATGGTGCCCCATCCAGGGTGTACCCTTCCTTGTGCCCTGAGTCTCCTGGGATAGGCTCCACAGGCTTCCCGCAAACCCTGAACAGGATAAGCGGTATAGAGAGTGAGTGAGATTATTTGTCTTGAGTACAAACATGGACTTTCCAATTTTCCAACTTTTTGGATTATACAGAGTGAAAACTAAATCTATTTATGATCAGACTTGATATCTAAGGGGAGTGGTTGCTCAGGCGGCTAAGGCTTTAGGTTGTTGATTTGGGGATCTGGTAATTTGGGTTCGAGCCTTGTCATCGGTGGTCACACCCCATGCTACCCAGGCACAGCATGCGGTGCTTGTCTGAAGCCCAGACAGAAAAATGTGTCAGGGTTGTGTCAGGAAGGGCATCTGGCATATAAACTGTGCCAAGTTGTGTCGCGGATCAGATGGTTTGGCTTAGGGACTCCTTGACAGGAGCATATTAGAGAATGTTTATCAGACTTGATGAACACTTCCTTAAATTATGGAGGAACTCTGTACAACCAGGCAGCTAAGCTATAACATAACTTCCTGTGTGCTGCCTCTCCAAAACCACTGAACATTTTGCAAAAGAACAAACGGCCAAAACATGGTATCTAGGTGAAAAGTGAATTTTCAGATAAGATCATATAACATTTTTTTATATCCATGTTTTAATTTTTTTTGTAAATATGCATACATGTTTATACTTTTATCAGATAAAAAAAGACATTTGGTAAATACCATTTCATGGCTTTTTTATGTAGTGTCCATAACTCTTTTGAATTCAAATCTTTCAATGATCTTAATTGTCAGTCAGATGAAACTTTGCCAATTTAGATTTCACGTGAAAAGACATAAACCTGAAAACGTGTAACATTCTAAAATGCTAAATTGTTAAGATATTGCAACAAGAATTTGACATGGTTACGGACACTACAGATTTTTTGAAGAAGCTTTTTTGCAACAATTTTTACAGGTCATATACTTCTAGAAGCTTACCCCAATTTTAGTATCACTTCTTATAAAGAAATAACTTGTATTTACAATGATTATTATTTGAATTGAGACAGTTTAACGCTGAAAAATGGCTGTTTTTGCGGCACATATAAAATCATCTCTTCAAACGTTAGCAACTTCAAATTTTTAGGGAAGCAAGATTGGTCATTTCCATGTTGCATAAACTTTAGAAGTATCTTCTTTAGCACACACATTTTCTGAAATTTAATAAAATCAGTACTGATACTGTGTTTTGGCTGAAACAAAAAAAATCTGTAGAGAAATATGTATTCTCCAAACGCTATCAATCCAAAAAAAAAAAACTAGTCTGTGTGACCTGCAGTCCAGCATGACTGGCTAAAAACATCCCTGTACAGTGATGCAGTCACGTGTCAGTGACCTGCTTTATGAACGCACCTTGCCGGTAGCCAATGCGAAGAGCAGAATCCCGAGTGACCACCAATCAGCGGCGTGGCTGTATGGACCCCCACTCAGGACTTCAGGCGCTGTAATGTAACAGGAAGCTTTTATAGGACACGATAATGTGCTGTTACACAAACACAAACTGAATTGCAATATTACTTAGAATTACAGTTCATTTAATCTACACAGAGGATCTGCATCTTTTGTATAGCCTTGTATTGTACAAAAGGAAAGAAATGAACCCATGTATTGAATTGTCCCGCAGATAGTGAAGGCCCTTCCTCCCTGTTCGAGCCTCCGGGACAAACCGAAATCAGCCAGGCGTAAATGCCCTGACACACATGAAAACAGCAAATCATTACAGCATTCCGATCCATTAACGCATGAACCGTTAACGTATTCGTTAAATTTTACATCCATTACAGTCTCCAACAACTTCTATAATACTATATTTTATTAATTTGTAATCAAACTAAATACGTCTGTAATAACAAAGGCTGAATTTGCACAGTATTATTAACAGCTGAGATGGTTGTAGATTCTGGAATGTTCTGGAATGGCTAGAAAAAATAATCCACACCACCATCTAGTGGACTGTATGGAAAACACATCATGCACTTACCTTGGTCTGATAAAAGAACATTCTCCATCTAGATAAAAAAACAAGCCGTTATTTCCAGATCCCTGCTTTTATCTCTTATTATACTTTATACAAGATATGAGATATCAATATCCTGACCTTAACATCACGGTGGATGATTCCGAAATCGTGAAGAAACCCTGTATGGGAAAAAAACGGATTAAAGCACAGCTCTCCATTATAATAGGCAACCGAGTTTAAAGTCCTTACCTAGAGCAGAACCGAGCTCAGCAGCAAACACCTTAACTGCATCCTCTCCAAAGTGCCCGATCATCACCCAGTAGGTGTATAAGTCTCCTGTGCTGCAGTAGTCACACACTGGAGAGGCACGGAAGCAAATAAAGAGGACACCATGTACAATAATAGTCTAACTGTCACTTACACATGTTTGTTATATGTCAATACCGTCCATCTCACATACTGTATGTTCGCTTCCATATAGAGTATATTGTATACACACACACACACACACACACACACCCTTTTTCTTATCCTGCATTCGACATCTTATAAAAGTCAGAGAAACTAAAGTAGGCCTTCTGAATTTGTTATATGCGATGGTCTCATCAACCCAGAGTTAGGAACTCTTACATTTAACTAAATTATACTGTATACACAAATGTATGAGATATAGTTCAGGAGCACATGGGTCACGGATGCTGAGTTGGGACTTTATATATTTCTGAATTAAGTCGAATGCAGCATTTATGAGTGAATCGTAAAACATGCATCTGACATCTTAGAAGATGTTCTACAGCTGATATAGTCACACAAGTATACAGTATTTATTAATACAGGTAGGTGAGCTCAGTGCAACAGACATCACAACCCATTGTCAAGGCTATTTTTATAGCTACAAGTCCACTAAGTGAAGGGAAGAGAAGAAAATCAGGAGTGAAAAGGAACGGGACTCTAGGTGTGATGTGCCACTGCGACAGTTCATTTCATTATTTCTTTTCTTCAGGCACAAGATGACATCAGGACGGTTCACTATAAGGGTGGGAGAACATGTTCTCGGCCAAAGAGACGAAGGGAGCAATCTCTGATATTGAAAAATGGACAGGCAGCTACTTAAAATATAATTGATCTTCCTAGCAGCTATGCAGTTGTGCTCTGCTTTCTTCAAGCATGAAATGGAAAAAATTAATAAAGAATAAATTAAGGACATTTCTAGCTTTACTTTAGCTTCCAGAAAATTTTTGAGTCACATAATACTCAATGCATATGAACGGTTTGATGGCAAAATGAGATATCTCCATCTGAGCAGCTTTGAGAAAAATGACTGTTTTTAAAAAATGCAATAATTTTTACAAGCTGTTAGCAAATATTTTGGTGTGTCATAGGAGTGAAAAAGCACAGTTGCCAAAACTTTGTGTCAAAATTGTTTGGGCTATATCAGTGTGAATTTTGAATGATTTTGCAAATTACTATAAATCCACCTCATGAAGTTTTGCTCCATGTAAATGTGCAGTAAAAGTGTTAGTTGAGTTTAATTCATGTTTTTGTAGAGTCACTGGCAGCAACTTTGAACAAGGAAAAACGTCTCAAGTTTTGTTGCACTCAATGCTTTTTTTCATTACAAAGTGATGAAGATAATAAGAAACTTAAAAAAAAAAAACAGTAGAAAAAACTTTAGTTTACAGCGACATCAAGTTTATCTTTTTTTTTAATTTATTATTATTATTTTTTTTTACAATTTTCAGTTTTAGTTCAGTTTTTTGATGACAGCGCCTTTTATCAATTAAAAGGTTTCCCTATAAACGGCAATGTATGCCTGCCGAAACACAAAGAGGAAAAAAATTGGAGTTTATCTCATTTTGCTGTGAAACTGTTCACAAATAACTGCAAACAATTTCATTCTCATTTTAAAAAATGCTTGAAGTAAAAGAGCACGTAAAGGAGTCTGTGACAGCTCAGGAGGAAACAATAATTGGCAACATCCTGATGTGAGGCAAGGAGGAGGTAAGCTGGACCGAGGGGGCTGGGTTCTGAATCACTCACTAATATAGAGATGGTGCTGGGTCTGCCAGCAGTCCTGCAGGTCGTGGACGAAAGGGTGGTGGACCTGACGCTGCAAAGCAACAGTTAGACAACAACATACACAGGACAACCGAGTGAGCTGACTACTGAGGGATCAGAACGTTTGAACTTTACACAGAGGAGACAAAGAGATCGTGACTTGTGTTCAGTTTACATTATAATCCACTGAAGTAATGTCTTTCTACCCAGTTTTTTGAAACAAAACTACAGACATCACAGTCTGAGGTAAAGGCGGAGATGCACTTGAACCAACCTGGACTATCACCTCTTCCTTAGACTGGTCCAGCACACCCAGACGAAGAATCTCAGACTTTGGGATGACCTAGGTTTCCAAAAACATACACGCTGTGTGAGAACTCAGATCTTATATACTTCACCTAAACAATCTGAACCTCATAGGGCTGCAGTTGCTCCTGCTGTTTGTTTGTTTAGTCATTTAAGTCATGTCCGACTCTTCGTGACCTCATGGACCTCATGGCAAGGCAGGCCTTCCTAGATGCTGTCTATGGTTTTTTTTTTTTTGCAAGGATACTGGAGTGAGTTGCCATTTCTGTCTCCATTTCCTATGGGAAATTTAGAAACGCCAATTACCCTAATCTGCCTGTCTTTGGACTGTGAGACTAAACCAGGGAACTCAGAGGAAACCCACCAAGCATGGGAAGAAAATGCATACTCCATGCACACAGGGAATTGAACCCAGGACCTGGAGGTGCAAGGCAACAGTGTTAACCACTAAGCCACTGTACCGCCAGCTCCTGCTGTACATTATTCCAGTATTTCTATACAGCATTCCATTTATGATGTAGATGAACCTACACTTCTATGTGAATTAATGCTCTTATATATATACGCTCCCAAACATAGATATTTCCGGTTCCTGTGATCTGATAGGCTAAGAAAATGCACTTTTATAAAGGGGTGTTATGGGGCAGTTCGTCCAATTCTACAGATACTGAAATAGTGTGTTTGGAAAAGGAGTGAAACCAAAAGATATTTAAGCAACCAGAATGCAGGAACTGAGCTGTGTTTCAGCTGGAGCATTAACACACACATTTTGGAGAGTTCTAAGAGAGTTCTATTTTGATTAATCACAACCTTGATTAGTTTGCACATAGTTCTTTTTTTAGTTGTTAAGGTGGAAATACTGGAAAATCTGTGTGGTTCGATTTGGTGGAAAACCACTGAGGCTTTTCACTGTATAATTATATGTGTAATCACCTGAGATCTGATGGTTTCTCTGTGATTAACGCCAGCTTTCAGAGCTCAAATCTAAATCCAAACACATGTTTACAACATCACTATGTTCTCTCCTGAGCTCTTTAGTGCTTACATAATCAACTTATCAATCCATTGCCTGGGAACGAATCAACAGGATACATAAAAACAAATTAAGATAAATATAAAAATAATGTGATAGATTGAGCAAAAGTGTGAGATTGTCACTGAGTTGTGAATTTAATACATAATAATGATAGAAGTGATAAAAGAAATAAAAATAATACATGTACCTTAACGGCATATGTCTTTTGTTTTGACTTGTCCTTCACCTTCAAGATGGGACCAAATGATCCTTTCGCAATGTAGCCCAGAATCTGAGGACACAATATGAACAATATTTCAGGAAATCCATTTCACAATTAAACATGTAACTGCCCCACTAGAGGAGAAACACAGCATTAGATTATAGGTGGTTTGGAGAACTTTTTCCCGACCTGGAAGTGCTTGTGTCCAGGGATGCTGCGGTGGGGAAACTCAGGTAAGAACATGTTGATGAAAATGGGAAGGTTCCATTCTACATGCAGTTTCTCAGGACCAGGCAGAGAAGACAGAACATACTCCGGGACAGGTGTCCTCTCGTCCTGAATCATCCGCCGTGACCTGATGAGCAATCCTGAAGGAACTGAGGCGCCCAAATTGGATAGAAAGCCACGCCATCCAGATGGGTAGTGATGTTCCTCCTTGTGCTGTGGTGGAATCTGTAATAAACGCAAGCAATAGATTGGTTGTAATAATGAATAATTATGCAGTCTATTAACAAGAAAAAGAGGTGTCCAGATGAAACAGGCAGGTCTGGTGATTAAGACGAGCCATAGGAGGACCAAGCACCGATGTCACATCAATATATAGGACACAGAAATAAAATGTGGATGCAGTAGTACATCTTTTGGGCCTTTACTGGGAATGTGGATGTGGTGAACAACTGGTGGAGCACCGACAGATGTTTGCCCCTGCTCTTCAAAAAGCCTGAGTCCTTTCCAGTGGTATACCTTTTTATTTAAGTTTAACATACAGTAACTAAAAAACACAATTTGGGAGTCGGTGTGGCGATACATGAATTTATCTTGATAAAAGTTACACCATACACTATTTGTCCCAATGAGTGTAGATCACACTCATACTTTACTGTATATGCTTGTTCAATATCCCATTTCAGATTTAGTCCCATTCTGCTGTTACAAAAATAACCTTCACTCTTCTGGGCAGGCTGTTTACCTGATTTTAGAGCATGGCTGATGGGATTTGTGTTCATTCATCAAAATGCAAATCAAAATGATCTAAATATTCAATAGGAGCCAAGAAGTTATTCCCATTACATTTTCTTATATTGTAAATATTGTTTAAAAATATTTTGCCATCATGAGGAATTGCTATTCTTAAATGAATTAAGATCAAGACAAACAGCTTTAGAGATTGCTCAGAGAATTATTAATTATTTAATTATTTGATATAATTTATACCCAGACAGGATGTTAGATGCTCTAAAATATATACATATGCTTTGTTTTTAGAGCTAAATACTGTTATGAATATTTATAGTGTCCATACAATACAGTGTTTAAACATCATAAAGGGTGTAAAATAATAAACTTATGTTATAGGACAAACATGAATGCACTGAGACCCTATACAAACCTTACAGCTCTTACTTCCATCGGTGCCCATAACATTATATTCACAGTTTGATCTGAAAAAAATTTAATTCATGCTATATTTCTTGTTGTAGAATCCATGCCAGTTCATTTTAAAACAATCCTCGCACAGCCAGTTGGTAATCAAACCCCATCCGAATCCTCATCAGATCCAAAGTTATGGCGACATAAACAAGATAATCTCGGTCATCTCCATTAGAGGAGGTGTAGCTCATATCCGATTGGCTCTTGCTGTCAGGACAACCAATCAGAATGAGGATTAAGCTCTGATCCCGCCCACTGCCTCTGGTTTAAGTGAGCGCTGTCCGCGGTGCTGAAGGATTTACACTGGAAGGCAGGTCTCTGTGGAAGTTTGTGCAAAAAATATGTGCTGTGAAATATTAACATGACACTGAAAACGACAATGGAAACGTCTATTATAATTATTTTTAGAGTGGAAGATTACTTATGATATTGTTTGTTTTTGTTTGCATTTTAGAGGAGTATAATTATGTTGGATGTGTCACTAGTAAAAAAAAAATTAAAAAAAAAAAACGACAGCAGCAAAATATAAGACAGATATTTTAAAATCTATTTTTCTCTATGGAAACTTTATAAATTCATAAAAAATAAAAAAAAGAGTGCCAAAGTGTTTAATATACTGTGCATCCTTAAATGTTTTATTACAAATTATATAGATAACAATAACCTGAGTAAAACATTAGAACTACTGTATTTACCTGAGTCCATGTGTTTGTGTAAAACTTACACACAAATCTATGAGTATCATGAATCTTCATGAATATCAAAATACTGAAATTCTCTTCTTTTTTTCCATTAAATAAGACAAATGTCAACATGTCCTGATGCAACGAGACAAACTGAGTCTAAAAGCAAAGTGAAGCAAGGCAAAACTGTGGTCAAGTGGCTTTATGGTCATTTTGACAACATAAAGATGGTACAGTATACTGAAACTTAACAACCTTCAGGACAATAGGGCTAGATAAAACCACACAGGTGACACACAGCACAAGATACAAGGTATTATATCTACTAAAAGAGGACAATAGGAACAGTAAGAAACAGTACAGCGCAGCCCAGTACAGACTTCAATTGTAATAAGTGTCAGGTGTAACTTATATAACTGATATAACAATGATATCAATGTAAAGCTGGACATAACATAATAAACATAACATAATATAATTAAGGAATGGTTATAGGATTTTCTCTGGGGTGAGTATGAATATGTGTGTGTGTGTGTAGTGTAGGCAGCCATACAGTACATTAAAATAAATAAATAAATGTATTATTATTATTATTATTATTATTGTTGTTGTTGTTAATTTAAAAAAATACTTTTTTGGTTATGTATGCACACATACATTCATTAACTTATAATTCGTACAAATAATAATAATAATACACGCCATACTAATAATTCACAAATGAACTATCCTATCAACAATCTCCGAGGACTGTACGTAATGAAGAAATAGCCAATCATAGCGCAGGGGGCGGGATTTTACCCTAATATGGGCAGTTATTTTTCAGTGAGTCAGATTGTTCGGTTTACCTAACCATTAGTAGTCGAATCAGGAGTCTTTTCTGTTCAAGCCTCGCGCCGTTGCTAGACAACGGGATACCCTTTAATGGCTTTTAAGCTACACATAAAAAGGCTTACTCATTTAACCAAATAATTTATTTACAGCAAAACAACTATACAACAAACGTGTATATCACATATTGTACAATTATAACTTTCGAACAATTCTTGGTACGTTCATATAAAACGAGAGAAACTGGGACAAAGCAATATATGATAAATGTGACACTTTATGTGATCTCGCTCTCTCACACACACACACACACACAGAAATAAAGAAAACAAGCGAAGAATTAACCACAGACTGCATCTGCGAGTCGAATCTCAGAGCCGACTCGCAAACGGCTCCAACGTCACTAGCCAATATGGCGACGCTCATGCGGTGCACGAGAGCAGTGTGTACGATCCTCGGATCAGCTCAAACTCTAAGGATCAGTAAGAGATTTGTGAGACGCAGAGCACCTGGTGCATTTCCTTCAACATCATATGACGATGACTCGATAAATCTGAAGTCAGAGGTGAAACACGAGCAGGTTAAAGGCGCAGACGGACTCCGACACGCGTGTCCTCCTTCAGCACAAGAGTCTCGGCTGGGACACAGAGCCGCGACAGAGTCACGTCATGAGAAAATAAAGAGCAAACCTCAGTGTTTTCACCAAATGGAAGGGCTGCGGTATGAAAGGGCGCAGCCTGATGACGTCAAAGTGACGTAAGCACTGTTCTATACTCTACCTGTATTATTGTATGTAATAACCAAACCTCATTCGTGGGCCAAATCAAACAATGAGTGTTATTCATCCTAAAATAATTTATTCTGGTGTCACACACACACACACACACACACACACACACACACACTCATCCATGACCTTGTACAAAAAGGTTTGAGAATGAAACAAATGTTAATGTTCACAAAGTCTGCTCCTTCAGTGTTTTTAGATCTTTTGTCAGATGGTACTATGATATACTGAAGTATAATTACAAGCATTTCCAAGTGTCAAAGGCTTTTATTGATAATTACATTAAGTTTATGCAAGATTTTTTATAAACATCTGCAAATCCTGAAGGAACTGAGGCGACCACACTGGATAGAAAGCCACGCCATCCAGATGGGTCAATATTTTCAGTGTCGCCCTGGCATGCTATCGGTCAACTTCTGGGCCACAACCTTACTGATGCCCATTGTTATTCACATAATCAGTGCTGGCAGTTTGTCAGAATTTGTGGGGTTTTGTTTGTCCAACCACCTCTTGAGGATTGACCACAAGTTCTCACTGGGATTAAGGTCTGCGGAGTTTCCTGCCATAGAACCAAAATTTCAAACCAAAAGTTTTGTTCCCAGACTCACTTTTGCCTTATGGCGAGGCGCTACACCATGCTGGAAAAGGCATTGTTCATCACCAAACATTTTATGGATGGTTAGGAGAAGTTGCTCTCAGAGGACGTTTTTGCACCATTCTTTATTCGTGACTATGTTCCTAGGCAACATGTGAGTGAGCCTCCCTTAGCTGAGAAGCGACCCCATACATGAATGGTCTCAGGATGCTTTACACAGGACTAATGGTAGCGCTTTCAGAGAAACTATTAAATTTCTGGCATGTTTTTGATGATTCCAGGGAACCCTTGAGGAAACCCACATTAGAATATGTGAAACATATAATTGCGGAGACAAT
Source organism: Platyallabes tihoni (assembly GCA_030068045.1). NCBI lineage: Eukaryota > Metazoa > Chordata > Actinopteri > Siluriformes > Clariidae > Platyallabes > Platyallabes tihoni. Next base: position 3,151,384 of record JAQQZS010000011.1, read on the forward strand.
AATCCAGGACCCGGGAGTGAACCCTGGAGCTGTTCTGCACCACTGCGTCCGTCTACCAACACGCAATTTTCATTCAACGTGGTTCACATTTTCAGCCGAAGAGGGGAAAAATAAGAAGCGCAGTTCACTTTGCATTTTTTTGCAAAAATCACACACTGCACCCTTTACTTCTTTAACTTTTCTTTCCCATTTCCAGGCGTTTGGTGAACTTGGCTCGGTCGAAGAAGCTCCGTGAGCAGAAAGGCAAAATCCTGGTGGAAGGACGACGCCTCATTTCTGACGCTCTGGGTGCGGGGGCTTCTCCACTCACCATCTTCTTCAGCACCCTCGAAAGACTACAGGAGCTTCCCGTAAACAAAATCACACAAGCTAGCTTGGTCAAGGTCAAGATGGAAAACGTCCAGATCTGGCCTGACCACACGGCACTCGATATGATCGGTAATATGGTAACAGGAGAGGGATCCGTGTGTGAAATTCATGACGAGCTTACAAACTATTATTGTTATTATAAAGCTCTTTGAAGCTGCTATAAAATACTGTAATATCAAAGTAACAACATGAACTAGCTGTAAATGGTTAAAATGCATGACATGATTGGCAGGTTGTTGTGGTGGAAAAGGAATAATAATTCATTATACCGCCTTGTTGATTATTTTCCTATAATAGAATGCATTGTAGTTTTTTTATTCCTTACACGTCTTCATGTTTCTGGTCCGATTTCCTTAATAACAGTATGCCATGACACGTTCTCGCAGCTATCTTCAAACGTCCAGAGGTGTCCCGGATGTCATTTTCTGAGGAAACACTTGGGAAGGCGTTGCCTCTGACGCTTATCTGCGATAACGTGCGGGATCCAGGGAACCTTGGGGCGACGTTGCGCTGTGCCGCTGCTGCTGGATGTCACAGTGTGCTGCTCAGTACAGGTAGGAACTCAGTGCATCATCATCATCATCATAACACTGATTTATTTAGTGTTATATTAGTGTCAAATGTAAAGCTCAGGATTAACAATGCATTATGTTATAAGGTGGGGTATTCAAGTCAAACTGGGACTTGTGATGACATTTCTGGTGAATCAGGGCAAACCAGTCGACAGTTACAGAAGGCTTCGAGCTCGGGACAGTGATGAGACTCTTAGAACATTTGAACAGTGGAGATGTTTTTAAAAAAGCCGGATAATTTGCCCAGATAACGCATATTTTTGGCACATACCTGACCTCACACCAAGCCATTTCCACATGTTCGGGCCATTAAAGGAGTTCCTGGGAGGCCGGCGTTTCAGATGTGAATCAGACAGGCAGTCCGATATGGCTCTAACTTGATGGTGTCCAAGCACTAGTAAAACACTGAGATAAGTGCATTAGTGTAGCAGGGGATTATATAGAGAAATAAAGGGAGATTTTAACTCTCATAACTGTGTTCTGTTATTTTCCAAATCAAAAGTCCCAGTTTGACTCGAACGCCCCCTGTATTTTACAAATTCATTAATCCTGTCTCAATATTCTCTGTCAGGTTGTGCGGATGCCTGGGAGCCCAAGGTCCTCCGTGCTGCCATGGGTGCCCACTTTCGCCTTCCCATAATCCCAAGTCTGTCCTGGACTGATATCCAGCTTCACCTTCCTCACGCGACGACCGTCCACGTAGCCGACAACTCGACCGGCTCCATGACCGAGCCGGAACGCGCGCACCTCACATCTCAGCGGCACAGAAAAGCCGGAGACCTCGGATGGATTAGCAGCCGGCAAAGCTCCAGGAAAGTGTATGATGAAGACGAGGATGAAGAGGATGAAGTGGGCGGGTTCAAGCAGATGGGCCCGGGTTTAGAAACCCTGCCTTATCATAGGAGTTGGACTGGTAGCCACACGGCCATCGTGATTGGTGGAGAGACTCACGGTTTGAGCCAGGAAGCTTTGCAGTTGGCCGAAGAGACGAGGGGGCGGAGACTATTGATCCCCATGGTGCGAGGGGTGGACAGTCTGAATGCTGCCATGGCTGCGAGCGTGCTGCTGTTTGAGGGAAGACGTCAACTTATGACGAACTGAAAGGACACGGTTACCATGGTTACAGTGCAAGTTTGAGGATGCGCCGGATAAACTCCCGATCCACAGAGAGATTAGAATTCTCAAATCTGATTAGTTAGGAAGTGTTGAATCTGATTTTACACCTGGCCATGTTTATAGTAACACCTTGATTATTAATATGCTAGTGTTGCAATAGTAACAGCTCATTCACAGGGAATTCCATAGTGAACCATGTAAAAAAAAATAAAAGTGTTGGTATTTAACAAAGCAAAACCTGTAATCATTGTAATGGTAAATAACAGAACACTTGTGTGGTCGAGAGTAAAAACTCCCTTTATGTCTCTATATAATCCCCTGCTACACTAATGCACTTATACCAGTGTTTCACTAGTGTTTAGATACCATCAAGGTATAAGTTCTCTCAGTACGCCGGAGCCGTAGTCTGACTGCCTGCCTGCTTCACGTCTGAAACGCCGGCCTCCCAGGAACTCCTTTAATGGCGCAAACATGTGGCTTGGAGTGAGGTCGGAACTGTACGGGGGATGTGGCAATAACTCCCATTCAAGTTCCTGTAGCATGTAACTGGTGTTCATGGATAATTGTGTGTACAGTTCCAACAGAAATCTCATCACAAGTCCCGGTTTGACTTGAATGCCCCTCTGCACCACTTAAATCTGTATTCAATGTGTCTTATGAACTTGTTTGACATTCTAAAGATTTTTTTGTGTAAATTAAAAATAAACACAAAATGCTTATTTTGGAAATGAATAAAGTATAAAATAAATGTCGTGCAAAAACGGCGTGTTTCAAAAAGTTGCCTGAAACTGAAAGTACTGCTGAAAAGGAATCTATGCAAATTTATGTGAAGTATCACATCTTCTTGAATCGTCTTTGAAAATGCTCTCCTGTGTGAACTTGACTTTGAATAAAAAGCGTTCAGTTCCACTTTCCATCTCCTCTATAGTTTATGTATAATTAATGTCGAATCTATAACTGTCTGCTTGCGTCTCTTTCTTTTTAGCTTCACGCTTTTTCCGAACATATTATAAATGAAACCTGGTCATGTGATTATGTAGGCCTTTGGGAAACGTGTGACATGTTTGTGGAAAAAGAATAGCATTTTTTTTTAAGTGCATTGATTTGAATTTGGGGGTCATGTTACACTGATCAGGCCAAAAAAAGAGGATAAAATGTCGGAGTGGTTATTTAAAAGTAGTAATTAATGTAATGTCTCCCATATGCTCATACGAACGTTTGATTGTGTACTTGTCTTATAATTTCTCTACGCTTTCACTTTTCGTTTTAATATGATGCTGTATTTCTAAGGATTCGCTGCTTGTGATCTGTTGATCTCCGGGACGACTCGACATCTCTGCAGCGTCTTGAAGATGAAACAAACTTCCTGTCACCTTTGATCTTTCAGTTGATGTTGACGTTAACGTTTCTCGTCACAGGTCTCCAGCGTGTCGGCTTCAGAGAGCGATACACACACGATTCGTGTCAGAAATGACAGCCGAGGCAGTTTAGATTTGGAGAAGACTCATCCTAAGCAACGTAGAGTCCCCTTACAGCAACGACCACTAGTGGGAGCTACAGGTCATTGCACCTATAGAGACTTAGACTGTGTGTAGGTTTATGCTAAACTATTAAAAATAAGGTTGTTAACCAATCAGGCATATTTTTCATTTTCCCATCTTATGCTATTTCTTTAAAAGATTTAACACAAAATTCAACAATGCTTCCCCGAAAGTGCGTGCCCCAGCTAAAACACCCCTACCGTAATGCAGGTTTTCATACCTCACACTCCTCTTCCATACCCACCGTTTCAGTGTTTATGTAAATGAGCTACTACTCAGCACCACCCACAAGAGAACAACAAAGCTGAGCAACAAGTCAGGGAATTATTTATACCGTTTGAATACAGTGAACTTAGTGTCATGTTTAAGAAAACCAGTATGAGATGATTTTAGCTTTGTGGCATTGTGTGTGTTAAAAGTGGATGGTGCATCCTCCATGATCAGCAAGAAAAAAAACTCAGGAGTGTGGCATTTACCGTTAATTCAAGGCAGGATGGGTCCATGCTTCTATGGTCACTCACTTACTCATCGTCTATACCGCTTTATCCTGTTTTCAGGGTCGCGGGGGGCCTGGAGCCTATCCCAGGAGATATAAGGCCGGATACACCCTGGATGGGGTACCAATCTGTCGCAGGGCACACTATGAGCAATTTGGGAAGGACATGCAAACTTCTTGCACACAGAGGACACTTCTTTGGACACAGAGGCAGGAATCGAACACGGACTGTGGGGGTGCAAAGGCGTCAGTGCTTTTTTCAATTTGCAGTTCTTAGCTGGCACCTGGTGTGGTCTTTTTTGGGGGATTTTTTCCTGATTTTCCCTCTAATTTAGTCGTGTGCAATTCCTCCCCGTCACTACTACTGCCACTCAGTCGGGAGGGCCGAAGACTAAGACGCCCTTCGACCGCATCTTTTCGAACTGCTCGCTCACGCACTTGGGGGCGGCGTAACACACTCGGAGGACAGCGCTCTCCGCTCCTTCCGCTTGCGTGAGCTCACAGACATCCCTGATTGGCTGTAGAGCCGTGATTAATGTGGGAGCACGAAGTACCTCTCATCCCTCTCCTCTGAGAGAGCTCGGCCAATCGGCTCTCTCTAGACCTCCGGTTGCGAGAGGTTACAGCATCATCCGGGAATCGAACCAGCGATCTCTGGATGATAGGGCGAGCACTTTACCACTGCGCCACTCAGAGGTTGTAACGAGATATTATTTGATTTCCTGTTATCTTCCTATCAGCTCGAACCGGTCTGTCCATTGGTCTCTCCTCTGCCCTCTGGCATCAACGAGGCATTTCCCCCATAGAACCCAACCTGGCTCCAACAACCTATGTCACGTTCAATGTCACTTAAATCACCTTTCTGATGCTCAATTTGAACTTCAAATGTTTATAAATAAATTTATGTTAGGTCTAAATGCCTAAATGCATTGAGTTGTTGCCATGTGATTGGCTGATTAGATATTTGCGGTAACTTGGCAATTCTAATCTGCATGTCTTTGGACTGTGGGAGGAAACCGGAATACCCGGAGGAAACCCACCAAGCACATGCAAACTCCAGAGGAGAGATTATGATCTGTTTTAAATTGAAATTCAATGCACACAGACTCCACTAGATGGAGCAAGTGTGATAAGATTCGAACCAGGTGTCAGGCTCAAATTGCCTCTGTTTGGTTTCTGTTAAATGATATGAATAAATATATTTACCATATCATTACATCTGAAATTGCCATGTCTTGACTAATACTTGTTACCACCGCTCATCTGTTTGCGCTCCATTAAAGAGCAGAATTAGATCCCAAGATTTTTTTGCTTTTCTTAACATTGTGCTCTGTATGCATTAAGGATCTTAATCAAATCTTGCACGCTGGAAAATCGGGGAAACAAGTCTTTATGATTTCATTTCTAAGCCACTGTTACGTGTTGAATATCGTTAAGAACAAAGCCTGATGAGAAGTCTTGACCTGAGTGTTAATTAGCCAGGAGTAGTGAGCTCGTTATGAACTATCTAATCCACCAAAGACATTTTGTTCCTGCTCAATGGTATGGATGCTAAAAAAAAATACGAATAGAATTGATGCCGAGTCAGTATATTCATCCAGGTCAGGAACTAAATACTGCAGGATCACACACTTGTATGCAGATGACATTAATATTCTACATGTAAATTAATAACCTTTAGAGTTGAATGACTTCCATTTAATATGAATTGCTTTTTGTGTTACACAGTGACGGGAAAAAAAAATAAATTGGATGACATTAATTTGTTTGGAGCTCAAACTCGAACCAGAGCACTGGGCATCGCGGCGGATTACTCGGATGCGACTATAGATAATTTAAAAAAAATACTGCGAGACCAGCCATCCAACCTTTCACTCGGTACTAATGAGAGCCTAAAAATAGCATCAGGCCAAACAGAGAGAGTGAGGGAGAGAAGGAGAGAGAGGGAGAGGAAGCTTTTGACGTCAGCACTGCGCTGATTCTCTCATGGATGAGGTCGGGTATACGGGGGTTTTCGGAAAAAAAAATAAAAAAAGATTGGAGGATTTTGACCCGCACATAGACAACATGGCTTCCTGTCCCCTCTCACACACTGAGAAATTGTTTCCCTTTTATCTACGTTTGCTGTCCGGTGTCTTTATTTTATTTATTAAGTGTATCATATCATACGATTCATTTTGTGTTACTGCTTTGTTTCGCTTGCTTGCCGAGCCGTTCATGTAGCGTGGACGTTATTCTGCCTGTGCCTTACATTCTTCCTCCTGTGATCATCCAGATGATCAAAGGACTCGTTTGCTCTCGGTGCGTGAGCTTTCAATCTATTTGGTCGGCCATTTGGATAGCACAAGATCACAAGATCACAACCCACACACAACAGCCTTAATAAATTACCTCTAAATCCTCTCACTCACTGTCTATACTGCTTTATCCTGTATCCCAGGGCACACACTCACATTCACACACTACGAGCAATTTAGGAGTTAGTCTAATCTGCATGTCTTTGGACCATGGGAGGAAACCAGAGTACCCGGAGGAAACCCACCAAGTATAAGGAGAACATGCAAACTCCATGCACACTGCCCCCTAGGTGGAAATCGAACCCAGACCCTGCAGGTGTAAGGCGACAGTACTAAACACTAAGCCACTGTACCGCCTCCCTCTTAATCCTGTTTGGGATTAATACTACAGTAAATGTCCACCTGTGTTTAGACAAACAGAATTTTCGTCTTAATTTTGTCACCTGCTCATTCCAACCCACTAACCAGCTCACCTACATTTAGCAGACACTCTTATCCAGTTAGACAACTAGGTGGTCATGGGATTTGAACCTGGGACCTTCTGAACCATAGTCCAATGCCTTAACCATTGAGCTTGTGAGAACTGTGAAGTGTCATCTGTTAAAACTGCTGCATCACAGGGCAGCGTAACACACTCAGAGGAAAGCGCTATCCACCCACTTCTGCATACATGACCTCTCAGATTACCTAATGTTCCTGTGATTGACAGTAGAGACTGAGTATACTGTCCCACCCACCCAGACAGCACGGTCAGTTTTCACTCCACGGATTGTTATGGCATCATCAGTATTCAGATTTTCCCCTTTCGAGTGGCGCAGCGGTAACGTATCCGGTATCATCCGGAGACCGCAAGTTTGACTCCCAGGTGATGGCGTAGCCTCCTGCAGTCGGGGAGCCTGATTGGCCAAGCTCTGTCGGGAGAAACGATGGTGGCGCTCTAGCGCTCTCACATTAGTCGCGGCTCTAGCCTATCATGGGCGTCTGTGAGCTCATGCAAGTGGAAGGATTGGAGGTAAAAATGATGCCTCGTGTCTCAACAACAATTGATAGCCTTCAACACTACTTGGTTGGTGGTTGAAACGTTGATGGGGGAGTGACCCAGTGACAGGTGGGAAAATGGCTAAATCAGGGAAGAAAACTGAAACAATCTGTAGAATTATTTTATATATATATAAAAAAATAGAAAGTCCCTTTGAATATGTATATTCATACTTCATCAGCAAATAACCAAATGATGATAGGAAGAGCTATTGTCATTTCTGTTGCACAACTCAAGAGCCTGGGTGGCATGGTGGATTAGTGGTTAGCACTGTGGCCTCACACCTCTAGGATCGAGGGTTTGATTCCCGCCTCGGGATCTTCCTGTGCTTGGTGGGTCCCCTTGGGGGTGTTCCGGTTTCCTCTCACATTCCAAAGACATGAAGATTAGACTAATTGGCTTTCCCAAATTGCCCATGCTCAGGCCCATTTCAATCCTGAGATGGATTGGCACCCCGTCCAGGGTGTACCTCCTGCTCCTGGGGTACATGCCAGCTCCCTGCGACCCTGTACAAGATAAGCGGTACAGGTGATGAATGAATGTATGAATGAACTCAAGAGCTCAAGCCAATAATCCTGCTAAGATCAATAATATTTAGAGTGTTTGCTCTACGTCTCTGCTTGGCCTTCGAATCATGGTCCTTTCTGATCTATAAAACATTAAAAACAAAACAAGTGCCAGGGAAGTGTTCTTGTCCTGCATGTCCTGATGATCAAAAAACATTCGCTCGCACAGAATCCCTGCTGAGTCTGACACAGCCTGCAGATCCAGTGGGAAATTATTATATTGACTTGTTGAGGACATCAAATCCAAGGTAGTGCAGGTGACATTGCCCTATCCTCCGACTAAGTGTTTGTTTAATGGGTTCCTCTCTTATATTATAATCTTTCTGAACATTCAGTGCGGTAGAAGGATGTCGGACCTGTCCTCATGCTATAAATATATACAAATATAAAACCCACAGTTGGGAATATAAAACTTTTACTCACTTTTGCTTGAGTGTACTCTAGTAGACAGAATAAATCTGACAATCACATGTAATTATTTAGATCAAGACTGACATTACAACACAGCTAGGGATCTTCCATATAATAACATCGATAAACACTGAATCCTGTCATATAGCCGGATACTGGACCATCATTATGGCACGTCACCGCAAACACTCTATACATCGTATCACATCTTCATGCATGACTGATAATGGGAAGCTTTGATGTGATGAAATGTGCGAGGTACAGGGTCACGGGGGGTTTGGAGCCTATCCCAGAACTCTGGACGTGAGACGGGGACTCGGGTACATCTTGAACGATGTGCCAATCCATCACAGGGAGCGCAAGCACACACTACAGGGAATTTGGAAACACCAATCTGCATGTCTGCATTGACTGTGGGAGAAAACCAGAGTTTCCAACCGAGCACTGAGAGAACATGCACACAGACCCCGAGGCGGGACTCGAACCCAGACCCTGAAAACAAGAAAACAAGGTACAGCATTTACCTTTAATGGTAATTAATGGTACAAGACAGGTCCTTAAATCATTAGTAAATTTCCACTTCCGTACATTCACATTAAAGGGGAAAAGCTACTCACGCCGTTAAGGGTACGACCCCAGTGACATGAACAACGCTCAAAGTTTAGAGGGGTGACTGTGGGGTGATTTATAACGATCGCCGTATCCTTGGACTGTTAATTCTGCTTTAAGCTAATTGCAATTCCTTCAAAGTACTTTGTGTGTTTCATGAGTGCCCCAGTTTGAACTCTGAGTGGGTGGACTGAAGAATAAATAAATATATAAATAAATAAATAAATATGCATGACGTGCCTTGAGGTATAAGAAGATTTCCTTGTGCTTAGTCTTAAGCAGGGAAGTGAGTGCTAGGTTTTGAGGCGTGAATAACAACATAGTCACATACTGTACATCAATTTTCCAAACACCTCTGGGCTTCACATCGATCTCGCATTACAAGATGAGACACACACACACACACACACACACACACACAAAAGAGACAAATATATTTTATTCATGAACTGAGAATGGTTTGGAAAGTCAATTGCCTTTTGTAACTTTTCGGTCTCGTCTCTCGTGGGACGTGTAGGAGGTGGAAGTGCAGCAAGAATCGCTTTGCTAGAAGTATCACCCCAAATAACAGCTCTACGCAAGGGAACGCAGAAGTATCAGACAGACAGCACTCGCTCATTAAAAAAAAGGTGAAATTTGGAGGTTAGCGCTGGCGATAAGATGAGAAGTTATACAAGAGATATAAGGGTATTGTCTTATGTTATATACTGTATACAGGCGTAAAATCCTCTTGGGTTTTAATATCGGTGAGTTTCGAGTTATAGACGTACGTCCTGCACATCTGGGTACATTTGACTGTAATTTTAATAGGTAAATAAAATAGGTGGCATTACCACCTCGCAGCTCGAGGATTTCTCGTACCATGAGCTTACCCCAGCATCGCCAAGTTGCCACTGTTGAGCCCTTGAGCAAGGCCCTTAACCCTATCTGCTCCAGGGGCGCTGTAA
>JAQQZS010000011.1:3173410-3189816 GCA_030068045.1 Platyallabes tihoni
CATTATTTTAGCTGTGTGCTTAGGGTCATTGTCTTGTTGGAAGGTAAACCTTCGGCCCAGTCTGAGGTCCTGAGCACCCTGGAGAAGGTTTTCGTCCAGGATATCCCTGTACTTGGCCGCATTCATGTTTCCCTCGATTGCAACCACTCGTCCTGTCCCTGCAGCTGAAAAACACCTCCACAGCATGATGCTGCCACAACCATGCTTCACTGTAGGGACTGTATTGGACAGCTGATGAGCAGTGCCTGGTTTTCTTCACACATACTGCTTAGAATTAAGGCCAAAAAGTTTTATCTTGGTCTCATCAGACCAGAGAATTTTATTTCTCACCATCTTGGAGTCCTTCAGTTGTTTTTAATGTGTCTTGCACTGAGGAGAGGCTTCCGTCGGGCCACTCAGTGGCTCAGTCACAGTGATCTTTGGGTTCTTCTTTACCTCTCTCACCAAGGCCCCGATAGCTCAGTTTGGCCGGATGGCCAGCTCTAGGAAGGGTTCTGGTCGTCCCAAACGTCTTCCACTTCCGGATTATTGAGGACACTGTGCTCTTAGGAACCTTAAGTGCAGCAGAAATGTTTTTGTAACCTTGGCCAGATCTGTGCCTTGCCACAATTCTGTCTCTGAGCTCTTCAGGCAGTTCCTTTGACCTCATAATTCTCATTTGCTCTGACATGCATTGTGAGCTATCAGGTCTTATATAGACAGGTGTGTGTCTTTCCTAAACAAGTCCAATCAGTATTATCAAACACAGCTGGACTCAAATGAAGCTGTAGGTGTTTCTTTTTTTAATAAATCTGCAAAAATGTCAACAATTCTGTGTTTTTGTGTCAATATGGGGTGCTGTGTGTACATTAATGAGAATAAAAATGAACTTAAATGATTTTAGCAAATGGCTGAAATATAACAAGTGAAAAATTTAAGGGGTCTGAATACTTTCCGTATCCACTGTATATAAAAAAAATTGAGCATTAAGGCTCATAATGTGCATGTAAATTTTTATCCTCCATCTACTGTTCTGCTTTCTTGTGAAAGTGTGAAAGTCCTAGGGGAGTGTGTGGTTACCGCAAGAGTCACTCAGCCTGACACACCATGGAAAGAAGGTCTTAAAACCCCACGGGAACAGGTGTGATGTGTTTGCTAAATCTTTCTAAATCTTTTTTATTTTTTTTATTTTTAAATAGAATCATGTACTGTATACTATATATGTATATACAATATATATATATATATATATATATATATATATGAAAGCATGACATATGTAAGGCATTTGTATGAAAAGTTACTAAGTTTTACCCAGCATCCTGCAAAAACCACCCACAGTTCTACTGAATACTTTCGCCCCTGCTTCCTTTTTGCGTTTTTTGTCTAAAAAGTGATCGCTTAAATAACGTGCTGCTTTCTTTGCAATTTTGTGGTGAAATACTGATGTTCGAAAATGAGACATGTTTTTGTATTGACTTATAAAAATAATAAAAAGTCATAAAAACACAGGGTGCTAAGACTTTTGCACAACTCTGCAAGTGGAGGACAAAAATATCATAGTGTAATTGATCAAAAATATCATAGTGTAATTGGAGGGCTAAAAAATGTATACACACTTCAACATGTAAAATATATGCATAACAATATTATTACTAAATTGATATAAACATCAAAGGGTACAGTAGCTGTAAGTCATGTTTGAATTATGCAATCACAATAGGTGCTTAAAGCGCTCACCATTAGCATTCAGACCCTTTTGATTTCGCCAAACTGCTGCAAGTGTAGAAATGTACAGTGTGCAGATGAACAGGTATCACTTCAGAACGATCTTGCTTTGCTTAAAAGTAAAGCGTACCTCTGGCATTTCCTTTGGCTCTCAACGATGCCAGCTAACGGTGCTACTACTGACATCTTTAGAGGAAATATAATATAACACCACACACTGCTGCCATAATTCAATTTGAGTATTAAAAAGGCCATAGATAACATAACTGTTAAAGTGTGTATACTGTACATTTTTTGATCCCCTCTATATACAGTAGGTTTCTTAACTAGATAGTAGAGGTGAACGAATATTTAAACATTAATTCAATAATCCCTTCATACTTTACTATATACTATATATGGTGGCACAGTGGCTTAGTAGTTAGCCCTGTTGCCTTGCACCTGCAGGGTCCAGGTTTGATTCCCCCTCTGTGTGCTTGGAGTTTGCATGTTCTCCTCGTGCTGGGTGGGTTTCCTCCGGATACTCCGGTTTCCTCGCACAGTCTAAAGACATGCAGATTAGGCTAACTGGTGTTCCCAAATTGGCTGAAGTGTGTGAATGAGTGTGTGAGTGTGTATTAGTGATGGGTCGTTCATGAATGATTCATTCTTTTTGAACGAATCTTAAACGTGACTCAGAAGAACGAGTAGTCTCAGAGAGTGATTCGTTCATTTTCTACTGGGCGCGCATGCGCAAATCATCGCAAAACCCCCGTAGGTTACGTACAGGAAACAGAATTGCTAAATCGCGATTCTTTCTCATTGACTCTTCTACTCTGAGTCGTTCGTTCTTTTGTCACGTGACTCCCATAGACTCTGACTGGAAGATATAAGAGGTGAGCCACTCATTCTGTTTATTGTAATATGTCCTTAGCTGCATTGTAATATTTTCATTACTGGAACTATAGGCAAAATTTGTGTATGTAGTCGTATTGCGGGTCTTTTTATTGAAAATGCAACATTTTATTTTATTTCTTATCAATAGAATGATATGAACTAAATGACTCAAAAAAGGATTCGTTCATTTTGATGAAGCAGATTCAAAGAACCGAGTCACTAAAATGATTCAATTTATGGCACTGATTTAGCTTTCAGGGTTTAAATTCAGCTTGAGGTCGTTAAAGTCATGTGATAACTAACGATAAAGACAATAAAGATAAATACGTCATTCATAGATAAAGATGTCCTTTAATGAATGCTATTGAAAAAGTATTTTTTTCTGTGAAACCGAGCATCAGCAACGTAACAGAATTAAAGTATGAAAAACAACTTAAAGAGTGAAGACGGCAGATGGCATTTATGATCGTAAATTTGGAAGATCATTTGGAAGGTAAAGTGGGAGACGACACACACCTGAGGACAATGTGGCTAATGTGTGTGTGTGTGTGTGTGTGTGTGTGTGTGTGTGTGTGTGTGATTCAATTAAAGTTCCCTGAAGAGAACTGAAAATGAACTGTCAGCTCACAGCAACACACACATCGGCCACGTTCTCCTCAGGTGTGTGTCGTTTAACCGTCTACATGACTCTCGCTCATACCGCGGTGATTGGCCACGCCCAACCCCCCCCCCCCCCCACCGGATTCTTCTTCCTGATTTGTTTGTGTTGAAAGTGAAATACTCCTACAGTTTTCCTGTTGTGAAGGTGTTGCCATGGTGATATAGTTCACTTCACTTCAGTAAGTGATAATGTGACGAGGGCGGAGCGTTCCGAGTCAGTGTGACACGATGACGTCATCAACTAATCAACAATTCTGTATGTTGGCCTGTAAATAGTAAATTCTGTACATTTGGTGATTGATTTTAGTCGGTTCTGTCGTTTGTTCTTCAGTATCATGATTTCTCAAAAAAGTCTAGATTACTATTATACTTTATGATTTTGATATATTGATCAGTAGGGATGGGAATCAGCAGTGTCGACCCGATATAATATTATGACGATACCTAGATGCCGATTCGAGGTATCGCCATTTTGTAAATATCGCGATAAAAATGATTTTATTACAATTTTAAGACTTCGAACCTTAAACAGTAGCTTTATTCAACCGCTTTACAACTGAATTAAACATGAGTAATTAAATGTAGCCCGTTCCTTATAACATTAGGTTTTCTCACTTAAAAACTAATCGTAGCATTTAAACAATACAAACTAACTTCAGATACAAGAGTTTAACATTTCACTGAGAAGCGCGTATCTCTGTCCTCTGTCATCATTATTTCTAAATAAACTTAAAACTGTAAATAGTTCAGAGTGCGCCACCTGTAGGATTATAATGTGTTTTGTAATGCAGACATGCATCTTCTAATGCGCATGTTCCGAGACTAATTAGCGTACTACATGAATTTACACTAATTTTCACAGAGTTTGGAGGAAAAGGCATAAATGCGCGCAAATTTTGATAATGTAACGGCATAAAAAAAAAACTCAGAATCTCGTGCACTCGGCACAAAATCGTTACGTGATCGGTCGAACTGAACACCCGCTAATTCCGGCCAGTGGTTGATTGACTGCTGCGTCTCTACTATAAATATAATAATTCATTACTGATAGATTTTGGAGTCAGTTTGGTGATTCGTGAATCAGCACACAAAAGAATCGTGAATCAGTCGATCCCTCACACTATCAAACAGACTTGAAAGTTACAATTATTACATCATCTAAAAGTGACAAATTCCTTATTCGTCAAGAAAATCTAGTATTTTGCAAGATTATCGTTTCTTCCTCTTTTTAACTTTATCTGCCGCTGGTGGAGCACCCGCTTATCAGGAATGCAGAGGTTATTGACGTACAATACAAGTTAGACAGTGTTTCACTGTTTATTAGATACTGTTAGTCATTTTTAATATTTCACAACCTGCCAGCAATAGAGCTGCTTCAAATAAATCAGAGCGTAAACTTTAGTTTTATTGAATTGAAAATCACAATGCCCTAAAAATCAAACGTATTTAAGTCGTTATTCTGGCTGTGAGTCACAGCTCAAAAAACACAATCCAGAAAACAGGCAAGAGATCAGACGATCTGCAAACAGGCAAAACCGGGCTGAGGTGAAATCGAGACTCTGAGAAACAGGATCAGAGTTAAAAAAAAAAAAAAACAGAAACAGAAAGCAAATTCCGGAGTTATAAACAGCTGGGTGAGTTATGAGAGACAGGAGCAAATACGAAACCAGATCACAATCACGACGCCTGAATGATTCAACCAATGATCAGACAGAGGAGGAGACAGGACAAGAGCCGCATGCAGTCGGCCGAAACATGGGATCAGTGCTAAAAAGTGTTTCACCTACTGTAGGTGAAAAAGTGATTTTTCAGATCGGATCATAAAACACCATTTTTCATAACACTTAATGCTTTTTATCTCCCGATCCATGCTTTGTTTTTGTAAATATTTTTATCAGATAAAAAGAAACACATTTGCTAAATCCAATTTCATGCCATTTTATGTCCGTAGTGTCTGTAACTTTTTTTTTATTTAAATCTTTCAACGATCTTAACAGTCGTTCAGATACTTGGCCGATTTAAATTTCACATGAAAAGACACAAACCTGAAAAAGTGTATTATTCTAAAATGCCAAATTGCTAAGATATTGCAACATGAATCTGACATGGTTACAGACACTACAGATTTTTGTGGGGTAAAACAAATCCTTAATTTTGCTTAAATTTAAGGAACAATTTTTACAGGTTATATGCTTCTAAAAGCTTACACCAATTTTAGTATCAATATTCATATCAAGAAATATGAATAATCTGCATTTTAAATGATTATTGTTTAAAGCGAGACAGTATGACACCGAAAAATGGCCGTTTTTGGAGCCACATATAAAATCATCTCTCCAAAACGGCTAAAGTTAGCAACTTGAAATTTTTAGGGAAATAAGATCGGTCACTTCCATGTTGCATCAGCTTCTTTGGCTCACACACATTTTCTGTATTAGCGAGTGGTGTGAGGGGTCAAATCCATGCTCTAGTAGCTGCTGACATTCATGGCTCCTTGATGAGCGACATCAGACGTGACCTGTGTGTGTGTGTGTGTGTATGTACAGTGTCAGTCTTTTACATGTTTCTTTAGTGTATGTCATTAACAGCTGCAACATTTCAAAAGACAAATGTGTCTGTGTGTGTGTGTGTGTGTGTGTGTGTGTGTGTGTGTTTTGTTATTGCTGTCTCTCAGTAACATGAAGGTCTCGTTCTCTGGCGGCTCGTTCAGGGAGAGGTTTCTTCAGCGGTGAGCTCGTTAATCCGCGTGCTAGTCAGGACGACAAATTCACCTTCACGTTTTTCCTCTAGAGACGAATATTTATCCTGTCTGCTCCAGATACACACCAGATGACAGGTAGATCCAGATGCACATGACAAGAGTAAGTAAGAGAATGAAAGATCCTCGAGCCAGAGGGAATTGAAGCTAATTACACAAAATGAACGTAAAGTGAAAATTTAGGTGGGAGATTCAGTGTAACCGGTCGTCCGATGAGCCCTAAACATTACCAGATGCTGTTTATCATCTCCGGCTCTATTCTGCCAAGATTTTAATGAAGCCGAATGTGGTGTAATTTCGCTTTAGGAGCTGCACTGTCAGTCAAAGCGACACTCAGCTGGTCGCCGACGTCTGTGAGCTCCTGTATGCGACATAGGGCGGATAGCGCTGTCCTCTGAAGGTGTTGCGCCTCCGTCCTCACTTTTGATGACTGCTGAAGTCGTCTTGAATCTCCAGGGCACTCCCCGATCAAGGCGTCAGACTGACGGGGACTTCAGAGTGATGCAACAGGAAAGCTGTCACTCTATCGTCTGGAGATCACGAGATCAAATCCAGGGTGACGTTGGAATCCATAGCCGTCCGTAGCAGAGAGTCTGGGAAAAAGGGGTGGAATACTTGCACTCTCACCAGGGCCAATGACGGGGCGAAAGCTGCTAACCAGCATGGGTGAAAGCTATCGCATGCTTCCTACAGTATGTGATGTGACACTTTTGAAGTGCTGCCCACTAGAGACGCACCGACTGATTAGTCTGTGACGAGCCAGTTTTCTCCATGATCAGCCATGAGCATCGGCTTGGATAAACCGGTTCTATGCCGTGTTTGCTGTCAATTATAGTTTTTAATAAATAATAATAAAAGACAAATGAAAATCAAAATACAGATCATAATAAAAGAAAATTGGAAATCCGTGCCAGCCAAGAAAATTGTGAATTGTGTTGAAGATATGGGGAAAATCAATTCATTTATGTATCGACTCCAGAATCAATTTTATAACACAAAAAATTTAATATTATTTTTTTTTTTTGCAATTGAGGTGAGGAAAAAAAACCTTGCAGTTCCTTCGTAATCCTACAGGTGGCGTGTTGTAAACTGTTCACACGTTGGCAGGCAGCACGGCATTATGTGAGGAATCATTTGCGAAAGTTTGTTTCGAATTGTAACAAAATCAGAAAAAAGAAATGTGAATATCGAATCATGATCTTTACAAAAAAATGTTTTTATACACGGTGTAGTGGTTAGCACTGTCACCTTGCACCTTTAGGGTCCGGGTTCGATTCCCGCCTCGGGGGCTGTGTGCATAGAATTTGCGTGTTCTCCCCGTGTTTTGTGGGTTTCCTCCGGGTATTCCGGTTTCCTCCTACAGTATAAAGACATGTGGATTAGGCTAACTGGCGTTCCCAAATTTCCCGTATTTTATAAGTGAGTGTGTTTGTGCCCTGGAATGGATTGGCACCCCACCTAGTGCCGTAAGTCTCCTGGGATAGGCTCCAGGCCACCCACGACCCTGTACACAGGATAGAGCGGTACAGACAAGGACCTGATCGTAATCAGCACTGAAGTATCCTGATAATGATAATGTCGCCTGGTCTCTGATCGGTGCATCTCTCCTGCTCACAGATGCCCATGATTGGCGCGTGTCCCCTATGATTCATATGAGAGCACAAGTATGCCATTCTTCCTTTATCGAGAGCACTGCCAGTCTAGGCGCCCGGCTACAGATGGCTGTGGCATCACCTGGGATTGCCAGATGACAGAGCGAACGCTTTTCTGTGCTGCCTCTCAGGAGCCCCTGTAGTCTGTATCAGACTCATCAGACCGGCTGAGTAGACTGGAGCTTTGGCTTTTAAACAGTCTAGCTGATTCATCAACTAATGCCTTGTTCATCCTTAATATTCCTCCATCACCGATACTGACGGTTATATAGTTGGCCAAAGCAATGTTCCTGTCTGATTACTTTCACATTTCTTGCACCCTTTTCCGACCCCTAAACAGGTTTAACGACTGTATAAACAGCTTTTCGGTCTTTCATGTCCCCCACCAGTGACGGTCTGGAATCATGGGAGTTTATCCAAGATTCATACCTCTGAGGCCTGCGCTTGCTCATCTGAAGAGCTCATTTCTATACACACTTTGCTTCCTGTTTCCACTCGAGCTAGCAGACTGCACAAGGTGATTTAGTGGAGATAGTGTACCGCTTGGAGATGCAGCACTTTCGAAGAGCTCCAGGCACTAATGAATTCACAGCCCCACCAAAAAAAAAAAAAAAAAAAAAAGAGGCGAACGATGCATTGGAGAAGGCTGTTTGAACGATGCACCGCGTCAGGCTCCACTGGGGAGAGTAAAATCAAGGACGAGGGGATGCTCTTATCAGCGGCGTGCCCCTACGCCATGAATCGGGACTTTCCGTTCCAGATGGCAGCATCGTTTCGCGTGACGGTCCGCTGAAGGAGAGCGGCGGGAAGGGGGTGGGGGTAAATGAAAACGCTTTGTACTGAGGTCTGTGTGAAACTCGGCCTGCTTTGCAGCTGGCACCAAGATAACTCAGAGTGCATAATGCAAATTCAAGCCTGACACACAGACACACTGCCGTAAACCTCATGCATTAGACAGCTTGAACCTCCGACCCGTACGGAAGAAGATAATTGATCAGGTTGATGAATTGAAGTTATTATCAGCTGAGATTTTCATACACAGGAAAGTCTCTAGATTTGCATCGAGTATGCATCGATGATGAGAAAGCTGAAAAGCATCTCAGAACATGCAACACCTTGTAGCAGACGGGCTACAACATCAGGTTGTGGTTCTATCAACAGGAATATAAAGTGATGGGGCTCACATTGAGCAAATAAGTGCTTCCTTGGTGGACTAATGCAGCCATATATTCCTGTTCTTTGCTGATAGAAACCTCATGTGATCTGCTATCTTAGTTCAGCAGTCTGCCACAAGGTTTCGCGAATTCTGCAGTGCTTTTCTCATCGATGTCTTCTTTCCAGCATCGGAGGAATTTGTCCATTTCTCTTCACATACAGTATGCCACTCAGGTGCTTATTCGGTTCTTTGTTATTTCAAGACTGGTCTACTGCACCTCACTCCTGGCAGGTCTGCCTCTGTGCAAGATGTTGTTCTGATCTTGTTCTTAACCTTTCCTAAGTTCTCCCACACTCCTTTTCCACCAAAGTGAACCAGATGCTAGTTCATGTCTGGTGCTAGTGCCAGTTCAGAGCCGGTCCAATCCTGAAGGTTTTTCCATGGGCTAGAGAGTCACGTTATTACATCACTGTATACAATTGTGTACGTCTCTGCCTTCCCAGAAATGCTAGCAGCAAGCACAACAACAACAATGGCGGACTTCAACATGGCTTCGCAGGTCTACTTTGGGTTACTAGAAAGCATATGTGCTGCCTGTTGCTTTTTGAGTCAATTTTCTTTATCTTTTGTGGTAGATACAAGACTCCTCGTGATAATCGCCACCCCCCCCACCCCCCAAGCCCCTGACCTAGGTGGTTCTTTGTTCTGGCCCAGCAAATTGTTGGTGCCGCCATGGAACTGGTTTTTCTGTCTGAGGACCGGTGCTTTGCCTGTCTGAAAAGAAAAAACTCTCTTGAAATTGGGCACTGGCCAATGTCTGAGCTAGCTCCAGAACCGTCTTGATGGAAAAGGGGTACCATACTACCCCACCATGCCTGCAAAGCTAAAGACGGCCAGCACCGCACCACGTTCCCTCCGATCCTCTAGCACTGCTCGACTGGTCCCGCGATCTCCTAGGGGTCGAGGAAACATGCGTCTAGACATGCGTTTTCTTTTCTGGCGAAATTCCTCTAGATGTCCAGACAGCCGAGGCCATCTTTAAACGACGTCTAAAGACCTGTCTGTTTCTTAGGTATTTGGGTTAACGCTTCATTCCTTCCCAACATTTACATTTACATTTCAGCATCTGCCAGACGCTTTTATCCAAACGGTGCTTTGAAGTTTTACAGTGTCAATAAATGGCTGACAAAACAAACGATAGATGTTCCAAATAAAACGGTCTGTATGTGTACCAAAAAGTTCCATGGAGACTAGTATGCTAATAATACAGCACTAGATGACTTGTTATCGCAGCCTGACTGTGGGATGTGAAAGCTCTGGAATGCCTTGCTGTTTTATTTCAGGACTTATTTTTCACATTCAGGCAGTTTGTTTAAACAGTACGTCATGTTTCTTGGCAGCTCTCTGGGAAAAAAACAAAAAAACAAGGGTTTACCCTGCAATACAAAACCTGAAAAAAATTTGAAAGAGTAAAATAGACACACACGCACACACACACACACACACACACACACACGCATGCACACTCATATGCCAAACCGGAGACACACATCAACATATCACTGAAGAATAAAACAGAAAGTACAGGAGCAGAAAGAGAGATTGTAAGTTTGCTCTTTATGGTCCTCGTTAAAGCGAAAACTTATGTAGTAACCCGGACAACGCTCCGTCCGCGCTTTAGACCTGAAGCGAAACTGATTTACGAGCAATAAACCAGAGCTGTAACTTGTCACCCAGACGCGTCGTACTGTACATCACGCTTTTGCCCCCGTCACACTGGTGTCTCCTGCAAAACATGGTGTAATGTACAGACACAGGTGATAAATATCGGTCTCATGAGTCCAATGGACACATCTGTCGAGTATTCTCCATCAGTCACGGGCAACATTATGAGGGCGCGCACGTGTCCGAGGTTCCCTGGGGGAATTAATGTCCACACCTGTCTGGACTGAGTGCACAGAGTTTATCAGCGATCTGGAGCGTTATATATGTCCTACTGGACGTCTCTTTTAGTTGTTAAGTAAGGTGACAATCATGATACTTTCTTTTCTGCATGAGGGACGTTCGAGTCAAAGTGGGACTTTTGTTTGTGTGAGTTCAAATAGGCTTTTATTGTCATTTCAACGAAACAATGCTCCTCCAGGACCAAGGTGCTACATACAACATAAATTAACAAAACTAACTAGCTAACTAAGAAACATAATTAGCTGAGACAAGACAGATTGACATTTTTAAGTTAACAGAACACGGTTATTTTGCTATATAATCCCCTACTACAATAATGCACTTATCCCAGTTTTTCACTAGTGCTTGGACACCATCAAGTTTTCTCAGTTACATGATCAGACTGCCTATGTCATGTCAGAAACGCTGGCCTCCCAGGAACTCCTTTAATGGCAATTACTCCCAGGCGAGTTCCTGTAATGGGCAAGTGGTGGTGTTGAATGACCCACAGACAGATGCGTCACTGTCTTGTGCAAGTTGGCGACAGATTATCCATCGATTTGTTTAAGGATTAGGATCCACTCATTGAATGTTTCAGAAACATTCATGGACATACGGCCTTCTTTAAAACTTTTGCACTGTTGAGATTTTTAGTTGTTTGCACTGTTGAGTTTCACTTAAACACCCCTTCTATTTTATAGCCTTAGGTAAATTTATTTCCTATAAAATTGCAAAAAAAAAATACTCACTAAAAGCAAAGATATGATGAGTTGTTGTGATAAATAAGATGATTATGCTCCGTTTGTTATTTATAATGCTGTTAATGTCTTTAAAAACCCCCCAGACATGAGTGCTTTATTTATTTATTTATTTTTTAAGAAATAAAAGGTACAGGTATGTCCTACCTCATGTGTTCAAGTAGTTATGAAAAGTTTGTCAGTTTACATGTTTACAAGTTAATTTCATAACAAATCAGTTCACTTTATTACAAGTGTATCAACCTGATTATTATGTCATTTTAAACCGCTATTTAATATAAACAAACAAACAAAAGAAAAGATCAAACCAGCATAAAGCCAAAAATTAAGTCAAAGAAGACAGTTTAGTTAAGAGGCACACGAATCACTCTTTACAGACTGTGGTGAGCAGGAACGCATCTCGAACAGCAAACAATTTAATGGATAAATTATTCATAGGTGAATTTACAAACGAAATTGAGATACCCTGTTAGTTCAGGAAAAAAAAGTCCATAGCCTATGAGAGCTCCTGAGTTAATGTCAAATTGTGCATGAGGAAGGAGATAATGATGCTGTAAAGCTTACATCTGTAAAATATTCTATAATTCAATCGTTTTAATTAAATTCTATTAATTAAAGTAATCCACAATGATCAATGATCAAGGAGAGCAGGCCATCACAAATACGGAAATCATACAAAGGACAAACTGAGCATTGAGGAGGAAACATTTGGGCAAGACGGTTTAATCTGCTTTAGATTCAAAACCACTAGTGAAACCAGAGCCTCAGAAAACCAGGCGAGCAGGAACTCCAGGAGACGACGGAGACACGGCTCAGGATTGCTGCGGCAGCACACAGCAGACTCCTCGGAGAGCAACTAGGAGCTTCATACAGACTACTGGGAACAAATAATCAGAGGCAGGTGCAGGCGGTGATAAGAGGCAGAGTTCATGAGGGAGCTGGAGCTCGAGCCTCAGCAAGACAACAGGCCGAGGACAAGAGCGTCCACAGAGAGCGACTGTAGCAGAGCTGCGGCTCCACCTGGGCTGGTTCGGCAGGATGGACAGAGGGCGGAGACTTCATGAAGCTCCTAATTATAGTAAAAGTTGTCTCGTGTGATTTTTATGGCTTAGTGTTTCCAGTGTTCTTAGTGCTCCCTCTTCTGTTTCTCTCTTCCCTTTTATCTCTTCTGTAAAAAAAATTTTGATCAAAAGTGAGATTTTGATGATCTGGATTGTGCCATGTGAATGTGTGTGTGTGTGAGAGAGATGTAGTGAGATGTAATTATATGAAGAAAAACATTACCCAGATGAAATTAAAATTTTATTTGTCACATACACAACCATACACAGTACGATATGTAGTGAAGCGCTTATGCAACCGCCTGTGACCCCTGATAGGGTAGAAAGATTTCTCTACAATGAAAAAAAAGTTGCACTAGAGAAAACAATTAAACTAAAGAATTTTCAATAAAATAAAATAAAAATATAAAAATTTAGGTTGGAATATACAAATTTACACATTAAAATTTTTTTTAATCGAATTAAAATCGAAGTGTAAAAATATATAAATTGAACAGGATTTGCAGAATGTGCAAAATGTAATCGTATAAAAATATCAAAATATAAGAGTCAAAATACGATGTGTGGGGATGACGGCGGCAGTGTGATTAGCGACAGACTAGCGTTAATTATTTAACAGACAGAATGAAAGCTCCCTCTGTTTGTTCTTTATTTTCTGTTTCTCTCTCTCACTTGCTCTCTCACATTTGTGAATTAAGTGAAACGAATTGCGTTGCTCAACTGCTACCCTGTAGGCACGTTTTTTTTTTTTTTTTTTACAAATTGTTTTGTTAATTTTTACGTTGTTCTGAAAAAAGAATTTTATTTGCTTTTCATTTGTTAGTTGAAAAAGCTTTCATTCTCTCTTTGAATAAAGCGTAGCACACTTGCAAGTATTTATGTTGGTTTCGTTTGCTTTTCAACACTTTTATGTTTGTTTCGTTTGTTTGCTCACTAATTTGGTTTCATTAGTTTTTTGCTTGCTTTTTGCTTAGTTGATTTTATTTGTTTGTTAGTTGTTTTCTTGTTTTACTTTGTTTTCGGTCTTTCTGTTACGTGGTGCGTCCCGCCTCACGGGATGTTATCATATGTTATGATATCACTTGTTTGGTCATAGCGTGGGATTATTAATTGGAACTTAAAAGGAAACAAAAGAAAACTGAAAACACACAATAAACAGAGCTCCACAGTCTAATCGAGACCTGACGAGGCTCTGGAGACTAAAAATAAGACGAGTTCACCTTTACAGAGGATTTATGCGTGACTTATGTGTTTTAACGCTTATACTTGACCTCTCTCTCTGTCTCTCTCTCTCCCTTCAAATGCTGGCTTGTTGTAAAGACGTTGGCTGGGTCTTTCACCTTTGACTTGCTGCACGCTTTGTCTCGTGCTTTGTCTTTCTTGGGCCTGATACGTTTACCGGTGCTACCTAGCGATCGCATACAGTGCTCAGTTATCAGGGCCCTTAAATAGACACGATGCCAGGTGCAGCGCGTCCGCACTAATTATGCTTACAGTGCCGTCGCCTGGCAACCGTGCGTCTGGGTGACCGCGCCTCTGCCTGTTCAGAACTTCGCGGGGTAGCAGCTGGTGGATCTGCCCGTTCTAAACAGTGTATTTTTACGCGGTTCTGCGCCTTGCGAGGCCTGCGAGTCGCTGCAGTCTCTCTCTCATTTCTCCATCCAGTAGAATTTTTACGTTTTGCACAGCTGCTAGCCTTTACATAAGCTTGCTTGTTTGTTTGTGTTTACTTTGGTTTTGTTAGTCTTGTTTTTTCTATATTTTTGTTTGTCGGTTGATGTTTATTTAGTGTGTTTTTGTTACTTTTTGCTTTCTTTTTGTTTATTTCTTTTATATTAGATTAGTTAGAATTGGTTCATTGTTGTAATGTTACTTGCTTAGAACAAAAGTAAAAACTAACAAAAATATTAAACAAAATTAAACACAAATGAACCCCCAAAACAAACAAACAAACAAACAAACAAGCAAACTTGCACGCTGGCTAGCAGATGTGCAATGCAATAAAATTGTACTTAATTGAGAAATGAGAGAACCAAATGAAAAACGAAGTGAAACAAGAAAAAACTACCAAATAAAAACAACTAACCAAAGTAACAAATAAATCCCAGATAGCCAGCAAACAGACTAAAGAAACATGAAAGTGACAAATCGAACAAGCAAATTATACAAACATGTAAACAAGTGTGCTGCTACTGTGACCTTCCTTTATTTGGTTTTACTTTTTGTTAGTCTCTTTCTCTCATTTCTTAATTATAATCAATACTTTTGTGTATATTGTGTATCGCACACATCTGCAGACCTTTTCCCCATTTCTACTGTGAAAAGAAAGAAACTTTAATTCAAGTAATTGTACTGCACACCTGTTGGCTTTGATGCATGTTTGTTTTTATGTTTGTTTGAATCTATCTTTCTTTGAAGCAAGGAGAAGCATTCCTTATTCTTTGTTTTATTTTGTTAGTTTGTTTGTTTTCTTTCTTTCATTGTAAACATAGAACTTGGCTAACAATAGACAAGAATCAAATCCATGACTATAAATAATTATATATACTGTGCACTGTGCTGTAGTCTAGTAGATTGTGAATGTTGAAAATATAACAACAAATACAAATACAAGGTGAATGTAGGTTAAGTAATACTAGCTAAACAGATGCATTAAGTCCATATTTTATTTGTCAGTATTTATTTTAACACGAGTAATCAGGCTCTGTGTGCTTTACAATGTGTGCACATGGCTCCTGGCGGATGGGAAAAAAAGCAAACGCTTGCACTCCCACTGCCTTCTCTTGCATTTATTTCGGCACCCTGCTGTTCTAGGTCGAGCTTTTAAGTGGTCACAGAAATGTTATTAACCCACGGGGCGGATTTTAAACATACAGTAGGCAGCCTGAGTGTCTGAGTGTAATGCCCTGATACTGACTAACAGTATGATTTCATATCAGGTAACCGGTTTTCCCACTCAGTTATAAAAAATGTCATACAAAATATTATCCTGACTGGAAACGTTATTATACACAAAAAAATGTATAATAATTATTTAACAAACTCTGTTAAAACACAATTTAATTGGATGTAGTACTATGTGTAGCATCTAATAAATATGATGAAATATGATACACTGCTACCCCGCCTAGTGCCCGAAGTCTCCTGGGATAGGCTCCAGGTCCCCTGCGACCCTGAATACAGGATTAAGCGGTATAGAAAATGAATGAATGAATGAATGATACACTGCCTGACCAGAAAAAAAGCTGCGATTTTAGAAGGGTGTCAAATTGTTGCACTGAATCAGGCAAAGAAAACAACTAAGGAGATCTGAAATGACTGGAACTGGCTTAAAAGGATACCCTGGAAGGATAGCGCAGAACCGTCAACTACAGGGGATTATTACTATAATGCACAGAGATAGGAATAATAAAAATAATACAACGAAAAAAAGGAAAAAAAATTGCACCCCGGAAACCACTGCACGAATTGATTGATGGAGAACAAACGCGCTAAATTCACAAGAACGATGGAGACGGACAAAACAGCTGAAAGTGAAATGCCAACAAATTCTTACGAAGCAAACCCCTGGTCATATTTAAGAGACCACTTTGATTTCAAGCACAACAAAGAGAACAGATTTATTATGCAAAGGTGTTCCATCCCCCATCACCCCCCGCCTCCCCACCAAGAAAAATAAATTTAACTCAGTAACTTTTACTCTTAGTAAATTTTTAATGAGCTACTTTTTACTTTTACTTGAGTAGATTTTTATAATGGTAACTTTACTTGTACTTCAGTAAAAGTTCACTGAAGTAACAGTACTTTTACTTGAGTACAAAATTTTATTACTCT
>JAQQZS010000011.1:3270093-3281849 GCA_030068045.1 Platyallabes tihoni
CCGGCGGTGGGCGGGGGGAAGCAACCTCTCTTAAGATATAAACTTTGTGAAAAACCCATTGAGTTGAATAGATTTTCTGCGCATGCGCAGTTCTGCACGCCCAGAATCCCACGGTTTTCATATTTTTCAAAGCAGGAAGCATTTTCTTATCATGATAAAACTAAACAAGGCATTCTACAAATACTTTAACATTTTATCACCCGGTAATATTACTCAGAGCAGCTGTGTGTTTATAGTTAATCCTGTGAAACAATACAGAGCCGATGCTAACGCCAGCTAGCTTCAACCCGCTAACATCCAGCTGGTGCGGCGATAAACCGCTTGTTTTTCACCAAACGCTCAA
The DNA here is from genome assembly GCA_030068045.1 of Platyallabes tihoni. NCBI lineage: Eukaryota > Metazoa > Chordata > Actinopteri > Siluriformes > Clariidae > Platyallabes > Platyallabes tihoni. Next base: position 3,270,437 of record JAQQZS010000011.1, read on the forward strand.
ATCTTTTTAAAGTGCACATTACTGGAGGGACACACTGCAGACATTAGGTCACATCCCGGCTCTTACCCGCTCAGTGTTGCTGCTCCGCGCTGCAGGAATGTTTCCGCTTCTCTCTCGGAGTTTGAATTTGGCGGACCCTCTGTCCAAGTCTGTGAAGCCCCGCCCCAAGCTTTAATAAGACACCGCGTAAACACGCCCCCTTCACTATCCCTCGATTTAATTGGTCGAATTCAAGAGTCGTAGTGACTTCATTCATATCTTCTTTCTTTTGTTGCAAATTACACCTGCATTTCTTTTAATATACTGCACTTGTTGTTGTTTTTCATCTTTCTTTTTGTGTTTTTAATGTTTTGGCACCTGCTATAATAGTCTGATCAATTCCTTCCCTCTTTCTTTCTTTCTTTCTTTCTTTCTTTTTTTCTAGATATACCATGCATTATGTAATTTCTTTGTTTTGTTGTTTATTTATATCACTCACAAAAAACAAACTGATACCTCTCCTTCCTTCCTTCTCTCCATCCTTCCTTTCTTGCTTTCTTTCCTTCCTGCATCCCTTTCTTCATTAAGTCCTTCCTTTCCTCCATCCCTCCTTTTTTGATTTCCTTCTTTCCATCCATCCTTCCTTCATTCATTTCTTTATATGTATCATGCTGGCAGTTTGTCATTCCATCCTTCCTACCTTCCTTAATCTACCATACTGCTAGTTTGTTCTTCCTTCCTTCCTTCCTTCCTTCAGTCCTTCCTTTCTACCATCCTTTCTTCCTAGCCTCTGTAATGGTGCGCGTTGGTGTTCAAACAAAATGTTTGTATTAAAAGTCAGAAACAATTGAGCATAATGTTTTTCATTAGATTTCTTTGTGAATGATTTTCCAGCTCACTTAAAATGAATGAATTATTAATTGGGAATTTAAAAGTTAATGAAAGTAATTAACTGTAATATTAATTAGTGTTTGTTTAAAGGTTAAAATATCAAAATGGGTACATCAATATTAAGCTCATGACTAAATAAGGGAAAGATAAATGAGCACAGAATCAGTTATTAAATGATACAAAATTACATCTATTAAATCCACCAAGAAAATGAATTCATGTTACTGCTTCATTTTAACAAAGGGATAGAATTAGGATATAATCAGGGCTTCGTTGATTGTGTAGATTTAAAAATGTTACTAATAGAAAAGAAATAGAAACAAATATAATGGCACGGTGACACTGTGGCCTCACACCTCCAGGGTTAAGGGTTCGAGGCTCGTGTGGATTTCCTCCAGGTGCTCCGTTTTACTCCCAAAGTCCAAAGACGTGTGAATTAGACTTATTTCCAACTTCCCTGTAGTGTATGTATGTGTGTGACTGGTAAGTGTGTGTGTGTGTTAAGGAATACTTTCTTAATTAGTCCCATAAATAACTGCTATAGATAAACAGGATGCTGGAGAAATATTATCTCTTCTAAAAATAAGCGCACAAACATCACCATGTTTTAGTTTTTTTTCTGTGCATATTTTTACGAGAACAAGAGAAATCATTGACATTGGCCGTGAAACTTTATAATAGCAATATATTTTAATGGGTTTATATTGCCATGTTATTGACGAAGAAAGTCAATGCTCTAGGGACTTGTATTGTTACTCAGGGGTCAATGTGTCACACCTCTTCAAACCATGCTTGTGCAATATCGTTAGCATTTAAAAGGCAGTAATGAAGGCTTTACCTGAGGCAAGACGACTTTCAGTGATTACTTCTATTGTATTTTAGTATTTAAATTAAATAATAATTAAAAAAAAACAGATGTTGATAGTGATAGGTATTTAAAGTTTTTAATTAAACAGAACACTTTATGTGAGAAGTGTTTGCTTCGTATACTGTATGTCCTCTTTGTGATTCTCTGTGCATTTGGCTGTAACGAGCTGCACACAATGGCCCACTTGATAGAACATCAGCCTTTTTTAAAGCACTGAAAGGGGAAAAAATATCACATGAATAAGAGCGAATAACAAAGAAAATAGGTGTTAAAAAGCTTCCTAAGTGCATGTGAATGAATCATCTCCTACTTCAGATTCTCTCAGAGCACACGGCATGTACTTTACTTTCCATTATTATACCTTTATAATCTTATCCAGTCTGGAAACGGCAGCCAGGAGTATTGTCAGGATGACCACCACCACTCCAGCTACTGTCGGCCAAAGAGGGAACCTCATCGTTCTGTCTGTGTTTTAGAAGCAAAAGTTTAGAGGGTATTGTGGTTAGTTTCAAAAGATGACAAAACTACGCCATTATGAAATAGTAAAGATTTTTTTTTTTACATTATATCAGTATAAATAATAATCAAGGCTTTGTTTTGATTTATACATTTACATAAAAAATAGGTAAGTTTGAAATCAGCTATATTCCTGTAATAATATCATTACTAAGAAAAAGTTTGAAACATCCTTTCATCTTCAAACTTCACAATTTCTCCAATCAATACATTTTGCTTTGTATTAAAGGTTTTTTTCTGGCCCAGAAATTAACCCGCCCCCAAGCCAAGATAGAGCTCCACCCTGTCTGTGAAAGAAAACTACATACATTATCCATATTTATTTAATTTAAATAAATTAGTCAGGCGAGTAAAGATAAAATATCAAAAGTCCATTAAAATCTGATCATGAATCGATCTGGACAAATTCTTTACAGAAACAAACTTTACAGAGTGTCGGTCATTATACAACAGCAGGTGTACCACAGCCACACGCAGGCTGATTCTATTAGCCAAGGATTAAATCTTCCTATTTATATAAGAAATATGACAAATATGCGAGTAAAATCTGAAACAATGTGTTGGTGTGCGTCACTGAGCATACTTTACGATGACATTTTATTGTTAAGTGTACTCATATTTATGATATTTAACATCCATCACTTACATCGCAAACCTTAGTCTACCATAATACAGCATTAAAGCAACAACAACAACAACAACTGTAACTATCTTGTAATCTTATATCTTTTATCCAATATCCTTGTCCTTAAAAACACAATTTCCCAGTTTGGTTTGTTATATTGCAACAATTTTCTGTTGATACAGTATATTGCACTGCTTACGAACTTTATTCTCTCTTTTTTATTTCTATATTACTTGTTATAATGAACTGATTTCCTCCTTCCCTCCTTTATAAATATAGCCTGCTGCCATTTCCTCTTTCCGTCCCAAAAACCTATTACATAAGTAATTATGTAATGTATTGAAAAATGCTCTACTCTCTCTCTTTTTTCCCTGTTGAACCCTGGCTGGCTGATGGCTTGGGAGTGGCAGGTGACCAAATTGTGGACAATAAGAGTGACTAGCACTAATTTATCTAAAACATTAGATCCAATGTGATTTTGATTTAAACTGTATATGAATAACATTAAATCAATGTTGTTGCTCTTTACATAAAGTATTCTAGAAAGCTTCAACAACTAACCTCCCTCCCCCCAACTTGTATTAATATTAATAATTCAGAGATACACAATAGTTGTATTAATTGTACTGATAATACAATCAAGGACAAGTAGTGTAGTGAAGGATTGTGTAGCTCTGCTAGATTTTTGAAAAATAATTTGTATTGTACAACTTTAATATTCGTTCTGACGAAGTAATCTGATTAGACGAGAGGCATTTCATGAGCGATGATAATAGAGGGTAACAGCATTACGACGTTAAACTATATGTATCACTCAGCATAACACGTGCTCTAATAATCGTTAATTACACTTTGTTGGTTGCAGCATGAACAGGGAAAGCACTTCTGTACGGTGCGCGGAACTAGAAAGAGGAGAGAGCAACTGCCTGACAAAACTCCCATTCAAAACCAGTCACAAAAGCAAGAACACACATCTGATAACGTTGTCATCTTAAACAACGCTTAGTCTTCTTAGTAAGTGCTTCTGAGTCACTTTAAAATGTGTTCCTTTAGTTATAACAAAGCTAGCTACAATAGCTTCTAACACATGGCTGAATCGCAAATCCTTCTAACCAAGGGCACTACTTGGTGTGTTAAACAAGTGATTGTACATCTTTGCACAATAGCTCTCTATTTACAGTTATTTCATGAAGCTGTAACTGATATTCTAAAGTGGAACACGTTGAAAAGGTTTATTCTCTTCACCTTTTGGCTGTATAGTACTGGTAAGAATTTAAAACTACTTTCACCCTGGTTAATAACACTAACTGTCAGTCGCCGGCTCTGCCAGTCGCAGTTAGCTAGTTCTGCCAGTCACGGATGGATATGTGTTGGCGGAACAAAATAACCGGTTAAATGAACAAACAAATCATATTCTGTTTATAATAAATGTTGTTTGTGGAACTGTTGTATAAAAGCAATATCACACTCAAAGTCGTGCTGTTGTGCTGGATATCAGCACTGTAACACCTTCGGTACTCAAGCCTATGACCGCATCACAGCCGTGCTGATAACCAGCACAACAGCACAACCTCTGATGTGTTGAGGTCATTTAGAATTTTGTAACGTTGATTTTATAAAGACACGAACCTACAACGGTGACATTGAAGCTCTTTTTGCTGACCCTGAAGAGGGTGGAGTTGGCCTCGCAGCTGTACACGCCACGATGCTCGTCCCGGTTAACGTTTGAGACAGAAAGCGAAGCCGTAATCCCGTCGTTGCTGGTCTTGTAGTTGCTAGGAGAAAGGTCAAGAAGGTTGTCGTCCTTCTTCCAGACTACAGTTACTGGAGGATGAGCACGAACGTCACAGGACAGAACGGCATCACTTTTCTCCTCAACGTTCATATCTACATTCTGTCCTAGGGTTGGAGGATCTGCAGGAGATAATAACGTTGATGTAAAGTACTAAACATAGCACTGGATAGATTTTATGCATCTTATAAAACAGTGTTGAACTTTTGAATCTGATTGGTCAGAAGGTGTTGAGTTATTTTCTATAGCGCCCCCTGTTCTCGTACATTATCTTTCACAGGTCATTCACAGGGATTTGTGTAATAAACTAGTAAATAAGATGCTGTAATTAAAAGAAGAAAAATGTATAATCATTGATATAAACACTGGTGAATTTTTATGTGCTGTGAACACCTTTAGTACAGAGAACTTTGTACTTTCTGGTTTCTCATTGACATGACAAGCTGCAATTTATTTTTCATCTAACTTTAAGAGAGAAAATAAAAGTGAGATCAGTCACAGAATGACACTGATGCTTCTAGCCGGTATAGTATCAAATTTGAATTCAGATTTTATCCGTCACATACACATCCATAGACAGAGCGACGTGAATTGAAATGATTATTATGTCTGTTTTGCGAAATAAAATAATATTGTACTAAAAATCTAATTTACATTAAAGTAAACTGAATAATATGAAACAGGAATAAAATGTACAGAAATTTACATAAGAATAAAATTAGCAAAGGAGAAGCAGCAGTATGATTGTGATGATATAAAGAACGGAAATATAAATGTTTTTAATGTATTATTAATGTAGACTTGAGGAATAGTTCTCCACGCTTCCTGAAACCTTTTTTCGCTCTTATTTTTGGCAAGTTTTTCAGTCCAGTCCCTGAAACTGAGCAGTTTTAAAGTTTGTTAAGGGACACAGTGACCTCTCTCTCCATACTGCATTCAGGATTGCTGGAAAATTGGAGGACTTGGGGTACCAGCCGGGGTGCGGGTACGCTGAACAGGGTGCAAATTCATCTCAGGGCCCACAATTTTAGAAACGCCTTATCTAGCCTAGAAACTAAGTTTAGAAACTTAGCCTAATCTGCATGTATACCCAGAGGAAACCCATCAAGCATGAGGAAAGCATGCACACAGAACCAGGACCCTGGAGGTGCAAGGTGCTAACTCTTACACCACCTACAGTATGAATCATCCAAGCATGAAAAGGAATCTAACGTAAGGCATGAAACAGTGAGAAACAGGTGCAGATGATCAGGATGGTCATTAGTATACTGCTGATGCTAAATGCTGAGTCGTTGGAACAGACGAGAGGGGAAATGAGGTTGCTGCTTTCTCTTCAAGGCTTTTGCGCAGGACTTTACCTTCTTTCACATAACACTAATTACAGTACCATCCCAAGACACACTGGTCCAGCCAACGGTATTAAAAGTAATCCAGTTACTGGAAAGCTGCCCAATCTGCTTGTTCAGAATGTCAGGATGTCCTTCCTTTTCAACAACCACCAATCGAAAGATATGTGAGCTACAGAGCATTACTATGCAAAACAAATATCATTAGTGGACACATTTTGAATCTGTTATATCTGTACATTACAATTTCTAAATATTTAGGCACTTTGCAGCCTGTCACAGTAAAACACTTGTTTCCATTTCTTTAATTCAGTCTTTATCATTTCATTTCATTTAATATGAAGAAATATATGAGGAAGAAGGAGGGGGGGGGGCTCAAGACTTTTGCACAGTACTGTGTAAAAGTGATCATGTGTTTCACTGATGTTTTAAAACATTAAATGTTTTGCAGTAATGAAATAATAACTGTAATGACTTCCTGTGTTCAAAGAGGAATAAAACACTTTAGAATGTTATTTCTAAATTATAGTGGAAAATTATAGTGTGGATAACACATCACAGCACATCATCCATGATTATCTTGTTTTATTCCTTATTGGACAAGATACTGAAACCAGTGTACCATTGTGTTACCCCCACACACACACACACACACACACACACACACACACACACACACACACACAATGAGCCAGAAATGCGATCAAACCCTCAGGTTTCACTTTTGTACTCACATTGCACCTCTAGTTGGATGGAGTCTTTCACATTAGCGTCAGACTTTAACTGACAGGTGAATTTGACGAAATTGTCGTCTCTGTTAACTGGATGCACACACACGTGGCTCGTGTTGAAGCGGTTTTCATCTTTGAGGCTCACTTCCCGGTTATTTCGGAACCACTGCAGTTGTTCTGCCTGAGCAGAGTTCTCGACTGCGCAGGTCAGAGACACGGTCTGCTCTGGTCTGGTTTTAACAAACCCTCCGTTTGTTGGAGGCTCTGACTGAATGGTGACTGATGAGTTTGAATAAAACAAGTTAGGTAAGGGTTAGTAAGCATTGAGAAAGACTGAATCACAATTTATTACAAATTATAACTTTAATTGCCAATAAGAGAAAAATCCTAATAAGCTTAATAGGCCTAATAAGCTGCTCAGCTAAGCAGACTGGACTCAGTAGGGACGGTGGTCAAACAAAGGACACTTCAAAAAATACAGACCATTGAACAATGACTCTAACCCACTCTTTGTTTTCTTAACCAAACAAAAGTAACAGACAGAAACAGGTTCTCTGCTCTAAGGAGCGTTATGGAGGGTCATTTATACCTGCAGTCATTAGGATCTTTATCGAGTTATGTTGTTGATGTTGTTGATAATGAGTGAGTTTTCACTGTATACTGTACATGGTTATTCTTGCAGCTGCTGGACAATTTTACACACAGTATTCGCAATATTCACGCCATACTTTCTTCCTGTTCAAGTGTACGTATAAATAGTACAGTGGAACCTCTGATTACGAGTAACGCGGTTTCCGAGTGTTCCGCAAGACGAGCAAAGAATTTTAATAAATTTTGACTTGGAAAACGAACAAGTCTTGGTTTACGTATTTTAAACCAAGTATCATGGGATAGTACCACGGGAATCGATTCGGCGCATGCGCCCCGCCTCCGTTTTAAACTCCTAAAATCTTACCTACTATAGTTAAAACATCTCTGTAATTTTACTTCTCTTAAACATGTCCGAATCTGTGAAAAAAAAAAACTTACCTGAGACGATGAGAGCGCGCTCGGCTGCTGATCTGGCATCCATACTCTTCCCTCGGATAGTAATGCCTGTGCATGTGGCCTTGATGACGTATTTTTGACAGTGGTTTAACGCACAGCGTTCGTGCCCATAATTTCGCAATTTGTCCGTGAAACAGAGGAGTTGTAAAAACGAGTTTTGTGTCTGTAAACGTTCAGAGTCGTATATTTCAGAGTTGTCTTATAACAAACACACAAAATCTCGTATCTGTAAGCTGTCGTGGCCGTAGATTTTGGGATCCAACTCAGACAAAAGACAGAATTACACACAAAACGAAAGGGGGGGGGGGTGCTCCTTACTTTAGCTTCACTCACACACACACACACACACACACACAGCGCCTTCACACACAAGCGCAAACACTTATCTGTTAGGATTGTTTTTTTAAGGTAAAGTGCAGATTAATTTTTTTATTTTTACTTTATATTTTGTGTTAATTGTTTTTATGTATTTAATTTTTTGGGCTGTAGAACAAATAATTTGAGTTTCCATTATTTCTTATGGGAAAATTCAATTTGGAGTGTTTTGAAATACAAGCCCACTTCCGGAATGAATTATGTTCGTAATCCATGGTTCCACTGTACTTCTGTGAATTTGGTTTATTGTATTTTATTGTATCCTTTTTTTGTTTCCTTTGATGTACTTGTGCAAGTTTTAGTTTGTGTTTCAGTCTGTGCTGCTGCAGAGCTGCAATTTCCCTCTGGAGTAATAAAGATTTATTGTATCTTATCTTACTCTCATAGTCTATACCGCTTTATCCTATATTCAGGGTCGCGGGGGGCATGGAGCCTATCCCAGGAGACTAAGGGCACGAGGCGGGGTACACTCTGGACGGGGTGCCAGTCTTATCCTATCTTATCTTATCTTAGATCCAGGAAGTTCTGTCATAATAACTCCAGACCACCGGGGGTGTCATGATTTTTAGATTTAATTGTTCAAATAAAGCAGACTTTACTAATTTTGGTATCATTTCTGAATAGGAATAATACATTACAGTATTATGTATATCAGGCAGTTTTAGGTGGTGTGAAGAGAACGGTAACTAATAGAAAAATAGTTAAAATATCTCAAAAAAGATGTGATCCTAAATGCAAAAAGAAAAAAATGCAAAAGAGGAACAGAACCAATGCATAATTCGAAATTATTGGATTTAGTCAATATGTAAATTTTTTGCTGTAATTGAAATAGGAAAAAATAGTTGATTGGATTATCAGCAAGTTCCTGGAATAGAATGTTGGAAAAAGAATGTTATGCTAACACTTTACGTGGTAGCTAACGTTTAATAATATCTATTGTTTAGTCAATATGTTCCTTTTTTTTTTTTTTTTTTTTGCTGTAACTGATACTGAAAAAAATGTTTAACTGGAGTAAGACATAAGCTAATGTCACATTGCTGGCTAATTATGGATTTAATCAATACGTTATGTTATTTTTTTTGTTGGCTGTAACTGATGTGGAAAAAATAGTGGCTAATTAGATAACTAGCAAGGTTATGTAGCTAATTGTTGATTTAGTCAAAATGTTTTTTTTGTTTGTTTTTTATTTTGCTGTAAATGAAATAGTGAAAATGTGGCTAATTAGATAATATTAGATAAGAGAACGTTAAGTTGCTAGCTACTTTTGGATTTTGTCAAAATGTTTGGATTTTTTTTGCTGTAAATGAAATAGAAAAAAACATAAAGGCTAATTCGATAACTAGCAAGTGTTAAGCTAACATGTTACATTGCTAGCTAATTACCCAAACAAGAATTAACCAATGAAACAATGTTTTTCCTTAGATTAATCTTTTCATTGGAATAATGATCTCATGGTTTATATATTTTGGCACGATGAGTAAACTGTCGCTTAGGCCAAATGAGAACTGTGAATTTTTTGAATAGTGATATTATTCAATTAGCTTACAATAAGGTAAGGTTAAGTTAAGAGTAAGCTTAAGCTATTTACGTTCTGTATGTGATTTTAGTTAGTTTACCGTTGGCACTGTGGACATGGCAGGCAAAGATGAGCGTAAGATGGATGAACTGGATTCTAAAGCAGATTCTCATGGTTATCGGTTTCTTCAGTCCTGGAGAATAAAAACAACAAGGAGACCAAAATGACATAATTTTCTCATGTTTTAACCACGAAGGTATCTACGTTAATGAAAGACTTTAATGAAACAGTTTGATGATTCCCTTGAACAGCACGTTTCAAAATTAACCAATAAATATAACATACATTTTCAAATGCAGCCTTTAGGAATTTTGATCAATTATGAATTTCAGCAGTCTTGAAATTGGTAAAAAGATTAAATATGATTTAAAAAACCTACAAAGTTATTTTTCACCACACTACTTACCAAGACGAGGCAATGATTGTCTCAAAAATGCTTGTGAGAATCCAAAGGTTGCACTGCAGAGGTTTTAAAAGCCTCCCGTGAACTAAGCAGAGCTTTATATTGAGCCAGCGAGATATTTTATAGCAGTTTTTCAGAATTACCACTCCTCTCCTGAGACTGTAACAGACCTTTTATAATGCTGTGCAAACACACTGAACTTGATTTAATTGAGTCGACTCTATATTGAACTAAGGCTTTTAGGTGAATTTTAAGATCTGATTTGCATATACGAGCCAGGCTGGACATGCATTAGTAACCAAATGTGAGACAAATTGGACACTTTAACTAAAGCTGTTGCTTGGAAGCAGTTATTCATACTTTGGTTTAGAATATTTGGCAGTGAGCCATTTGATGGTCTGAGCCAAATGATTCTCATCACTAACACTCAGACACACAGTGTACAGATTGCACGGCACCAGAAACCAACACGGAAGCCCTGGAGCCACAAAATTACATATAACACTTTAGGCATAAATGGGAACATTTGGGTTTGTAAATATTCCATATTTAGAAATTCTATGTGCGTCATTTAGTGTAGAACAGTAATTTATTATAAGTGTGTTGAAGGCAATCATTTGACATTTTACATCAATACAGCAAAGGCTCATGAAATCACTGTATGCATGCTGTGATCATGATCATCACACTACACATCATCGTTTTGTCTTGTTTTTCTCTTCTGCTATGAATTTAAATCTTTAATAAAGTGATCTTTGAATCATACAGTATGTCTGCATGTGTTAGAAAACCTATTGCTGAAATACAAAAACTGTCTAAAAATTTGTTGGCGCCACTAAAAAGACACAGGAGAGGGAAAATGTCCTTATTTTATGTTAAAAAAAAAAACACATTTCCCCTCTCGTCTGTTCCAACCATTCAGCATTCAGCATCAGTATACTAATCAAACGGGTACAGGGACTGGACTGAAAATGAGAGACAAAAAAAATCCTCCAGGAAGCCTGGAGAACTATTCCTCAAGACTACATTAAAAATGCAAAAAACATTGAAATTCACTTATACCACTTCAGCGCTGTTATTTCAGCGGTAAAAATATTAACTAATCCCAGTAAAACTAGACAGTTTAGCTTTTCTAATTAATATCTGTTGGTGCAGGTGTTTGTTTACATTAGTTCAGCCTTTATTTGTCACACATACATTACTGCACAGTGAAATTCTTTATTCTTCGCATATCCCAGCTTCCTGTTAGTAGGCAGGGGTCAGA
>JAQQZS010000011.1:3289024-3302523 GCA_030068045.1 Platyallabes tihoni
AGGTCCGATATGTTCTATGTACAATCCTTGTTTTATTGATTGCATGTAATATTCAAATTTTCTGAGATTGTGGATTTGGAGTTTTCATGAGCTGGAAGCCGTAATCTCTTTCATATATTAGTTTCACTTTTTAAGTTGCATTAATGAAATAAATGAACTTTTGCACGATATTCAAATTTTTCGAGTTTCCCCTGTATATCGTAAGTCCTGGAATACGGCCGTGCCATCAGGGAAGAAGAAAAACTCCATTAATGTGATAACCTGGTGACATTCAGGTCGTCAGCTGACTTCTTTTTATTGCCCCATAACGTTGCTGAGTCTCGACCTGAGCAACTAAAGCGACCCCAGACCATAACACTGCCTCCAGAGGCTACATGATGGGTGCATCGCTTCATGTGCTTCTCCATGTGATCTCCATTCATGACTTTTTCTGACCACATTTCTTCCATGAAGTTGATGGTGGAGCACTATGCTTCAAGGTTTTTAGTAATATGTTGAACAATTCTTAACCCAATTCCACTCATTTTAAATCTCTTTAGTTGTTTTATTCAATTGTTGCAGGCCAATAATTGCATGCTGACTTTTTTTGCCAGTTGCTTTAATTCTCAATGGGAGGTCCAGCTTCACCTACAATTTTTACAAAAATGCGGCAATGTCATTTTGTTAAGGTAATCAATCTTCAATGTAGAAATCATTCATCACTCTTTGTGAAATGGAACATTTTAGAAAACCGAGTGATCAAATATCTCACAGCAAGTTTGTTCATTTAAAGCAAACAGTTTTGGTGGAGAGCTCAGCCCGCAAGAAAATTTCATTCAGGCCTCAAGACACTGATAAGAATCAATCTATTGATCACGTCTCTACGGGCTTCTATGGCAGGATTGAGTCCACTCCCAGTGGGCATGTAGACTAACACTGAGGTTGTCTCTAAAGTAGGTCTTTAAAGATTAAAGACTCATTCAAAGGACTTTTATAATTATTACTAATTCTCTCATAAAGATGGCTTTGGTACATATGAGGCCCATGTCTGGGATGTCTGGGGTATTAACAGTTTTAGGGTTAAAGATGATGTTGGGTTGAAGACAAACCCAGTAGACTGCAGTTATTGAAGATGTATCATGCAGTCCTACTGTACCTGTCCCCACTGGAATGTCTTTAATGGGAGCACAGTTAAATCCTCATCTACCACGTGTGGTTCTCAGCTTAGATAATTGACAGAAACTCATAACAAAAATGGTCACTGAAATGGTAATGAATAACTGTATTATTTAAGACTCTGTAAAGCTGGACACAGCTTTATCACTGGGTTGGTTCTGATTCAGAGAACTTAGTGCTTGACAAACACCAACAAAACATGTAAGGGGATGACTGACGGTCATCTGGACGCCAAAGTTGACCCTAGACCTTATGATGTGCCTACTTACTTAGGTGTTTCTATAAGTTATATCTGTGTTCTGTGTGTGGGATTTTGCATGTTATTGTCAAGGTTTCTTCCTCTTGCCATCTCAGGGAGTTTTGAAGTTTTGCCACTGTCGCCGTCACCCTTGGCTTGCTCATCAGATGCATTTCATTCATCATTCATTCATTCATCATTCATTCATTCATCTCATTATTATCTAGACAAATTGTTCTCACTCATACACACTCCCATAAATTTTCTTTTTTAAATTTTCTTTTCATTTTGTGAAGCTGCTTTGAGACAATGACCATTGTTAAAAGCGCTATATAAATAATTGAATTGAATATTTAGACTGTCGTTTCCAGCAGTAAAAAAAAATCAGATTTGCACGTAAATGTGATGTATCGGGTCTGTGGAACTTTCTTGTGTACTTGAGTTAATATCAACACTGTCCAGCCAAGACTTGTTCTCAGATTCACTATACATGGATATTTACAGATTTGTGTTTTTTCAGCTCATTACCCGGATTTTAAACTTCCTTCAGCCTTTCGTCAGCACCATATTTGTTGGTCACCTCGGGAATGCTGAACTGGCAGGATATGCGCTGGCCTCTGCGGTAATTTCTTTTCAAATCGATGTTCTTTTGTATATTTGTTCTAAATTTTATATTTATTAAAGGTTCCAAAATCTTTGTATCACCTTAAGCATTGCTCAGCCCTGCTTCCTGTAAGCTTGATCAGGTTTCATTGCTGTCGTGTACTTTGATCCTAAAAGATGTTTAATCTCCAATTAATCATTTGCATTCAGGAGCGGAATAGCCTCTCTGATCTGTTAAGAAGCATGGCATCATCTAGTATTATACACAACTGTCAAAGTCGAAGGCTTATAATTTTTGTCTGAGTATATCAGTCTGGTCATTAAATACAAAATGACATGACGTCATAACAATACCAGTGAATCTTTTGCATTCCGGCTCTATGACTCTGCTCACAAACCTCAGGAAGCAACTGATGAAAATTCAATGCATGAGTTTTTAGAGCAGGAGCAGCGAGTGATAAGAGAAAGCCCCTCGTGCACAAACAGCTTAATCTAATCTCTCTTCTTCCCAGACCATTAACGTGACGACCGCAGCCACAGGATGTGGTCTGGCCCTGACGTGTGATACACTGGTGTCTCAGGTGAGCGTGCCTAATTAACTGACAATTCATTTAAAATATGTCGAGCATCATCCTGAACTTCTCAAGTGCGTGTTTGTGATTACTTGAGTCTCCTGTCAATCATTTTAATAAACAATTACCATCTCACCCTGACTCCATCACACCTCCATTTGTTTAAAAAGAACAAACATGATTGAAGCCACAAGTACCCGGTGCAAAATGATACTTGTGTCAGAATGTAAAGGTGCAAATCATTGTTGTTAAAATGACATCTTAGTTAAAACAACACTGACGACATGTTGAACACGATTCACTGAAAAAAAAAAAGTTTAAGCCACAGTCTTAGCAGATGTATTGCTGAGAAGATTAGTTCAGAAAATGGACGTCTGATTGAGATTGTGTTGTGACGGTGCTGATCTCAACAAACGAGTTAAATACAGTTTAAATACAGTGCTGTGCTGTGTTTCCGTAGACGTTCGGGAGTAAAAATCTGAAGCGTGTTGGGGAGATTATGCAGAGGAGTATCCTGATCCTGCTGCTGTTCTGTCTGCCATGCTGGGCCGTCCTCATCAACTCCGAGTCCATCCTGTTGCTCTTGCATCAGGAAGCTGAGGTTGCCAGGTGAGACTCATCAGAATAGTGTCATGTATATGTGATGCCTGGTTTGAAAATCCGGAAAAAACCCCCCCACAAAAATATGTATTTAATAACTTGAGTGTTTTCGCAGACACTACAAATTATTATTATTATTTTTAAAATGCTAAGAATTCACACTGTAAATCCAAATTCGCTCACTCTCCTTAAACGTTTTTGGAAACAGCTTACACTTATAAGTTTTAGTTTGATGAATTTCATTAACATGAAATTTATAAATACACCTGTCACAAAGATTTAATGTCCTATTACCATCCTCTGAGTGAAAAATAGTTTTAAATCCTACAGTTGCATAGATTGTGTATTAGATTTCATGAGAAAATCAGATCTGATAGCTGACATTGTAATATTATTATTATTGTTATTATTATTATATACATGTAGAATGTGTGTATAAGAGAATATTGATTATATGGGTGGCTTAGTGGTTAGCATTGTCCCCTTGCACCTTCAGGTCCTGGGTTCGTTTCCCACTTCGGGTTTGTGTGCATGGATTTTCATGTTCTCCCTGTGCCTGGGAGGGTTTCCTCCTGGTGCTCCGGTTTTTCCTCGCACAGTCCAAAAACATGCATAATTGGCATTGACCGGAGGTCCTACCACAGTCATACAAATGGGAATAAATACAATGCTCACTATAGGCCTTCACAGTCCCTAGTTGGAAAACAGGTTCCTAGATGGATTGATTATATCACTCACTCATCGTTATTACCGCTTAATCCTGTATTCAGGGTCACGGGGACCTGGAGCCTATGCCAGGAGACATAGGGCATGAGGCGGGGTACACCCTGGACAGGGTGCCAATCCATCACAGGGCACACACACACACTACGGGCAATTATCCTAATCTGCATATCTTTGGACTGTGGGAGGAAACCGGAGTACCAAGCACGGTGGGAGAACATGCAAACTCCAGGCACACAGAGACGGGACTCGAGGCTGGCCGGGAAACGAACCCAGGCCCTGGAGGTGCAAGGCGACAGTGCTAACCACTACACCACCCTGCTGCCGGATTGATTATATGATTTGTATTATTTAGCCTGCACTAAAAATTGTAGTTATAATTTGATTTGCACTGTACTCGTATAGTTCAATTCAATTTTTATTTATTTTATTTATTTTTGTGACAAAAATAAATTTATTTATTTTTATTTAGTATAGTGACAATAAAGAATCTTAAATCTTGAATCTTTATAATCTCTCTATTTTAAAGGGTATCTATTATGCAAAGTCCATTTGTTATTTTTAGGCATTCAGACAGGTACCCAGTGTGGGCGCACAAACAAAAATCATGAGAAAAAACAACTTTTATATTTTGTTCATTATTTTTTTTCCATTTTTTCAATTACTAGGCCTTTAAACTAGATAATTAGATTTCCCCCTGAATATGACTTTATATACAAAGAGCCCGTCCCCAGGTTGTTGCTCATCTCTGCTGTTCTTTAGCTTAGTATTTACATAGACACTAAAATGGCACATTCGTAGGAGGAGTGAAATAAAGGAGGTTTAAGGTATAAAGAACCATTAACCCACACTTTGGCAGATCTCTGTAACTTGTTAAAAAAAATTGCAAAATACAAGAACTTTCAGAGTCGTGCATGGATCTTGCTCACAGTTCTATGGGATAATTATTGCATAAATGACTTGCTTGATAACCATCACATATCCAGGTCATTATTCATGAGCAAAAAAACTGAATTTCCATCAGCAGAGTTAGATCTCACTGGGGAATCCGAGGTTCTCACAGACCTGAGAAGGAAAAGGGAAACGGAAAATCTGCTTTTGAAAATGATCTTCAGTGGAAGCCTGGGGAAGTAAATGCAGACGGTTTCTCTTACTGTAGAGAAGCGTGGGGTTTCTGACTGAAGGCACGTCAGGAAACCCAGACTGCATTATGGGATGTCATGTGGGACTGCGGTAACCTGAGAGTGACTGATGTGGAATATATATTAAGCCTGTATTACAGAGCGAATTCTATCAATTCATCACGTCCTGCTTAGCCGCGGAGATTTAAGGAAAAATATTAAAGGAAGATTCCGGATGTAACTAAACGTCAAAGGAGTGCATTTTTATGCATAACTATAAAGAAATGCATTTAAAGTCCAATTAACACGATTACCTTACCGCATTAATGCAAATTATACACCGAAATGGAGATTTTCTAACAGGACTGTAAATGACTTGTCTGGCAGTGAGCAAAGCTAGAGTAGCGGTTGCTATGGCAGGAAACTGAAAAGGAACTCGTTGAAGCTCTCAGAACCTGTTTCTCTGGTAACTTCGAGTTCAGGCTGCATCTTTATTCTTTCAAAATGTATTGCTGAAGTTCACGACTGCCTGCATAATCTCTCTCTCTCTCTCTCTCTCTCTCTCTCTCTCACTCGCTCTCAACTACAGCATTCTCAAATAATTTCATTCTTCTTATCTTCCTCAGAATCGCACAGATGTATGTCTATGCATTCATACCAGCAGTTCCTGTAAGTCATCTCATTTACCATTCATTCTGAATTTTTTATTTTTACACAAAAAAATAAACAGGGTATATACAGTACAGTTGTATAACACAGATAAACACATTATGCAGTGTTTAAATGAACGTTTTTATTATTAAGGGAAAACAAAATCCAAAACTACATAGCCCTGTGTGAAAAAGTGTTTGTCCCTTTAACCTAATAACTCGTGCAAACAACTGCAATCAAGCGTTTTCGATAACTTGCGACGAGTCTGTTACAGCACTGTGGAGGAATTTTGGCCCACTCATCTTTGCAGAATTGTTGTAATTCAGCCACATTGGAGGGTTTTCGAGCATGAATCGCCTTTTTAAGGTTGGATTCAGGTCAGAACTTTGCCTCGGCCACTCCAAAGTCTTCATTTTGTTTTTCTTCAGCCATTCAGAAGTGGACTTGCTGGTGTGCTTTGGATCATTGTCCTGCTGCAGAACACAAGTTCGCTTCAGCTTGAGGTCGCACACTGTCCAATTTCATTTAAAAACTCCATGATATGTTTACTTGTGTTATTTTTGACTAATATTTAAATTTATTTGATGATCTGAAACATTAAAGTGTGACACACATGCAAATGAATAAGAAATCAGTAAGGGGGCAAAGACTTTTTCACACCACTGTATAATACATATTATATGTATTATGCATCATTTTATACTCTATAAAAATGTTTTTTGTAGTGTACCGCATTACATTTGTGTAATGTACCGCGAGTAGGCAAAAGTATTGAGACAACAATGAAAATAAATGTTTTACTGGTTCTCAAGTTTTTAACATAATGACAATCAATAAAATAAAAATAACGTTATTCTATGCAACGAAATTGCTATACAACAATCAATATGTAGACGGTTTCTTGTCTACTACTGTCTTCTTCACCACTGTCGAGCAGTTTTCTCTTGGGTTCAGGTCTGGAGATGATCTTGGCCATGGCTCCAGGAGCTAAATACCACTGTCACATGCCAAGTCTTTCAGTTAATTAGCACAACTCTGCATGTTGCATGGTCCTAATATACGTTGAACACTGATGAAATAGTTCAACTAGTTACGGCTTTTCGTCATATTAGATTCAACGCTAAAATCTAATCTCTATCAGTAGCTTTAAAATTAAACTCTTAGGGTTGAGTAATGCATTGTATCATGATGGCTCATACTGTAGGTGGCATGTTGCCATGAATGATATGAATTCAATTATTAATAAATCAAATTCAAATTCAAATTCAAATTTTATTTGTCATACACAGTCATACACAGTACGATATGCAGTGAAATGCTTACACGACCACCAGTGACCTTAAAAGAGAATTGAGCTTATAGTAAGAAATAATTATGAATAGAAGAAATACGATTAAAAATTAAAACTTAACTAGAATAAAAATAGAAATAAAAATAGAAATAGAAATATACTGTACATAAAATAGAAATAAAAATAGAAATATACTGTACAATAGAAATTTTCTTTTAAATTGAAATTAATAATATTTAATAGAAAATTAATAATATTTCAAGTCTGTAATTCTCTACTGAGTTTGTGCTTTGGTTACCCTGAATACCGAACATGGTGAACTGAAGATTTTCAATCAAATCAAAATATTTCTGTCCTTTTGTATAATTTGTTAATTATACAAAATTATAATTAATTTTGTTTTAAACAAAATTTAATTAGAGTTGAGCTTAGTCTGAAGTCTTAGTCTTTTAATTTCTCCCATAAAGGCAATAAAGATGGAAAATCCACTTCCTTTGCATTCCTTTATAGCAATGGGAAGAACCTTCCTTATCCAGAGCAACTTACATTTTTATCTTCTAAACAGTATACAGTTGAGGATTAAGAACCTTGCCTAAGGGTCCAGCGTTGGAAACTTGGTGATAGTGGGGTTTGAACCTCATGATCAGCAGACCACCGCCTTAAACGCTGAGCTACCTCTGACCCACTACAGTACACTGCACGTACTGTAAACGACTGCATGTTACATGTGTCTTCACAAACATTACAGAAGACATTCCAAAAGTATGTGAACTCCTGACCATCAAAACCACGTGTGCTTGTTGAACAGCCAATTCCAGATTAATTTCTCTTTACTGTTATCATGACATCAACTCTCCTGTGAAGGCTTTCCACTTTTTTTTTGGAGCGTGGTTGTGGGGATCTTGAGGATCATTCAGCTCATTTGTGAGCTCAGGCACCGGTGTTGGGATGTCGACGAGGTTCCAATTCATCCCAAAGCTGTTCAGTGGGGTTCGGGTTAGTCGGGGCTTTGTGCAGGACAGTTTTGTAACAGTACCCACCATTCCTGTGCACAAGACAACTGATAGTGGCACACACACTATGGGCAAGCTGCAGGTCTTTGGACTGTGCACCTGAGCACCTGGAGGAAACTCACCGAGCACGGGGAGAACATGCAAACCTCCTGCACACAGAGATGGGAATGGAGGCTGGCCGGAAATCGAACCCGGACCCTGGAGATGAAAGGCGACAGTGCTAACCACTAAGCCACCAGCATAAACTCATAAATGCTAATATTAGTTGTACAGCTTGTTGCTAACAAAATGTGTCATGGCGTCCTTGTTGGTTCCCGCTTTGTACGTTAAATATGCTACAATTGAACATGTATAAAATTAATCCTGTATTTCTGTGTGAGCTTGGTAGCAGAATATTGTTGATCTGTCTCTCATCGTTATTTCCTCAGGCCTTTTTCTTGCATCAGCTTCAGGTGGCTTACCTTCAGAACCAGGTACAGAGCTTACCTTATCTTTGTGTGTGTATGTGTGTATTTTGTGTGTTTAAAGAAGGAATGAGTGATAAAAAGTCAGACGTGTTGTTGTATTTCAGGGGATCATCCTGCCCCAGATGTACACGGCAGCAATAGCCAACGTATTAAACGTAGCGATCAATTACGCACTCATTTTCTGGATGGGTCTGGGAGTAAAGTACGTATCCTGGACTAAACCGCACATCCTCTGCCTTTGTGATTTTTACTTTTGAAAGTCATATAAAGTTACTGTATTTTGGTACAGTCTCTGGGAGAAGAGTTGATGCGTGTCATGAAAACGTAGTTGTTTTTTTATAGATGCATTTATTTGCATTGTGCTTAAATTCGCTGCTCACACAAAGCCTGCAAAGTGAACATTCTGTGATTGTGTGTCTCTGTTTGTGTGTGTGTGTGTGTGTGTGTTTCTGCAGGGGCTCTGCTGCAGCTAATTGTATCTCACAGTTCTCCATCGGACTCCTGCTGTTCGGCTACATACGCTGGAAAAAACTGCATGTCAGCACATGGGGGGGTCAGTGACAACACAAACACACACACACACACACACACACACACACTTCACAAACATAACTTCACAAAACACTGCATGAACATTCACACACATCCTGTCTTACTGTCATTGTGAGGACTCAATGAATAACAAAATTATTGATGCAGCTAGTTGATGCTATGCTACACCTAAAACATAAACACTAACCCTAACCTCAGTGACCAAGAGGAAATGTATTCTTTGCAGACAAATGTTCATGTTAGATCATTTCCCCTATTCTTGTGGGGACTTTGGTCCCCACTAAGATCTTAAAACATGCTCTGACACACACACACACACACACACACACACACACACACACACACACACACACACTGAGAGAGATACAAAAACACTGCACACATCACACAGAGGTTGTAACCTCGCCCGGCTACATCTGGAGCCAGGACTGTGAGAAAGTTCTGATTTGTGAAAAGACTTTTTAACACTTGCGCGTGTTTATGTTATACCTCAACTGTCGTGAACATTGTAATTTCTCAACAGAAGGAATTTAGGCAAAGAATAATGCCCCAGGGTTGTCAGTGTAGTTGGGAGGAAATGTCAGGTGCTCATATGAGGACATTTGGGTCTCAAGAGAAGGACTGACAACTTTTGGCAGAGTGAAGTCGAAATCATTTTCAGCTGGCACTAGACAGTAATGTGTGGGGGAGAACCTTGACTACTACCTACTGGTCTGTCAGTGGACAGTAAACACAAACAACAGTGTTCTGCATAAGCACATACTGATACAGACCACAGGCAACACTTTTCCCTACTAACAACATACAAAGACTTTACCCGCATTCCTGGACATTTGGCTAGAGAGCACCGGATTTTGATGAAATTCTTGACCATTCTTGGTCTCTCCACTCAGTGTTCCCAAATGCCTTAAATCACCTATGAAAGTTACAACTATGCATTACCTATGACCTACTTGCGAATCTCCTACAAAATGAACCAAACAAGAAGTGTCTAAGAACTATCAAGATCCACCTACTAACTGTTACAATGTAGCTACTACACCTTACAATTTGCTATGAATTGTTGAGACCTGGTATGATTTCTCACCTGTGACCTGAATACCTCTAACTATAGTAGCTTTGAACCTGACCCGCATGTCTGTGTAGTATATATTAGAGCAAACTATTTAGTAGTTTAGTGTGCAGGGTTTGATTTAGAAGCAGGGATTTCTGGCTGCAGTGGATCATGGGTATGCAGATGAGTGGCCTCTTTTTTATGAAGTCACTACATTAATCACAACCATAACCCAATTTCAT
Source organism: Platyallabes tihoni (assembly GCA_030068045.1). Lineage (NCBI taxonomy): Eukaryota > Metazoa > Chordata > Actinopteri > Siluriformes > Clariidae > Platyallabes > Platyallabes tihoni. The sequence continues at coordinate 3,299,307 of JAQQZS010000011.1, forward strand.
AATAATAAACTAGTGGATATGTTAATTAAAAACACATCATCTCATATCAATGTAAAAGACACACAGTTCCAAAAACATAACATTTATTCAACTCTTTATGATAATGTGAACATTCCCACACTTGTTCGATTTATATAAAATCCTGAAGATTTTACAATAGATTTTTAACTAGCTTCTTCAACGAATGCTCCAAAACTTTGAATCCAAAGTATAAATTGTTAAAATGCACAACTTTATGACTCAATCATACACTATAATCATTGGCGATGCAGTATGCTTCTGATCATATGACCCTGCTGTCTGTAATTTTCATCTAAACATGTGCTCTTCGGCCTGCTTTTTACTTTACATAACTTACATAAAGAAGCCTTTATTTGTTGCAAATACATTACAGCGCAGTGAAATTCTTTTCTTCACATACAGTATCTTGTTACGAAGCTGACGTCAGAGCCGCAGGGTCAGACCTAATACACAACACTAGAAGCTTGGTGGTTCTGGGGCTTGAACCCCTGACCTGGCTGCTTGTAGCTTCCTACCCACATACTCTTGGCTGGATTTTAGATCAGTGATTGAATAATCACAACTCTGTGCGCATGGATCCGAATTCATGAGAAATTCTTTTTAATTCAAATAAATAGGGTTGATGTGATTCTTTCGAACCCTAAACTCCACATCTAGCTCTTGCATCAACATTTGCATATTTTAAAACTCATTCTTTATGAGTGATTTACAGGACAGTCTTTAGGTTCATATAATGTACGTTAAGCAACACGCAAACATAGGAACTGAACTGAAGCCGGATGGTCAGACAAGTCTTGATGTTTCTCCTTTAGCTCAATAACTGTCTGTGTCTCCCTCTACAGGCTGGTCCATGGCCTCGCTGCAGGAGTGGGATTCCTTCATGAAGCTCGCCATTCCCAGCACATTAATGCTCTGCTTCGAGTGGTGGATCTATGAAATCGGAGGTTTCCTCGCAGGTATGGGGTGTTTATGATTACGCCATGGTACCACGGCAATGATCATGGTGGTGTTGTAGTGTGATACTGTAACAGTGGTATATGGACTCTTTAGGTTGCACCATGAGTCTATGATACATTTGGAAAATAAGATTACATTTAAACTACATGATACAGACCTTAATGGGCAGCTATTGTGCAATATTTACTAGTCTACAGTTAGTTGTGTACAAAAATGTACCTTTTTCCATTTTTGTTGTTGCGGTTGCTTAGACAAGTCAATTAGACACCCCCCCCCCCCCCTTATGTGATGTCATATAAGGAGACACCCTCACCCACCTTGTTTCTCAGCTCCATTGATTCGGCATGTTTGAAAGAGCACTGAAACCGAGTTATAAATGTCTTACTGTAGATTATGTAGATCAGCTGGAGCATTAACATACACAGACTTGTTAACTTGTTAAAGCTATAGTAAGTATAGGACCTTTAAAAAATACAACATTTAAAAATAACACTGTGTATGCATGTGTAAAAGTTGCTTAACAATGTGGGGAAACAATGTGTGTTTGCTTTATTGATCTCTATTTAATGACTAACAGACTCTGTTCTTAAAAGTTTAGTCATCCTTAATGCTGTTGAATGGTGATGTTTATTAATGTGGTGATGTTGTAAAGTGTACCGTGAGTGTAGAATCAGCATATGAAATGGGGGAGAAACAGGAAAATTGTGGAAATAGTCAACATGTATAATTATAGCAGACTGTAGCACATTTGGGTCATGGAGGTACATGGAAAATGTACAAATTTCCATATCAGACAAGTTAAAAAAAAACTGGGATAAATAAGCACAAAATGAGAGGATATTAACTTAATTGTTTGTAATATGTGGAAATATTAGAAGACTCGTCTTAAATCAGAACCCAATAGCCCCTGTATGCTTGATGGAAAGATCAAGCTGGAGTTTCTTCTCTATTAATGTGTTCCTAGAACTCCAGCTATCAGAATACTTCACCGAGAGCTAAGAATAGTTGTGATTCAGAATGACACCATGCAACACAACACACTGACACTTCAAAAATGCAACTCACAGGGTGTGATTAACCTCACCAGAGGTTCAACACATTGAACACAGGCGTTGCCTGACTTGGAGAAGGGGAAAGTTTCTCTTTTCTTCAGTGCTATTCCACCTTTCATCCAGCAAAAACCAAACGAAACAATCTTTTATCTTAAATATTACTTCCTCCAGAGAAATACCGTCTGTTTAACCTCAACATGTTTCTGAATCGAATCACGCTGGTTCAGTGATCAAACTTTAAAATGAAGACTTAACAGGTCGAGTCAATTCAATTCAATTCTTCTTAAATTATTTACACTGGGGGAATATCAGCCGATTTTACTGACACAAACTGACTGCAAGTGCTCAGTCGATCATTTTCTTTCAGAAAAAATTAACAATTCGACAAGTCAAAATAATAAACTAAAAACCATGATTAAATATACAACATTTAGCGAAGCACAATTTCATGACCTCTCCTTAGTATCTCATAGCCACATATTAGTCTCTCATACATTGTTTTTTTTTAATTTTTTTTATGTAAGACAGCAAATAAGACAATCTGCTTCTTCAGACCACCTATTTCTATCTTCTATGTTTAATTTTATTATTATCCATCCCCCCAAGCTTTTAAAGTTGGTTGTCTAGATGCTATTAAAACATTTTTGACGCCTCACCAACATTCTGGCAACCACATGTGTGATCTACTGAAGATATGTTGTTATTATACAAACAGTATGTGCTCCATCAAAATAAAACCTGTTTATTCCATTGCTTATGACAGTTATGAATGTGATGAACTTTCCCAGAGTAACTATTGATATAGTGTTTGCTTAAATTAAGTTTCCATATCTGTATTTTTTTCATAGACAGATTAATAATAATAATAATAATAATATAGTTGCAAGCAACGATGAGTGGGCCCAAGCACCCTGCGCCATTGCCACCTGGGTGCACCAGAAAGACACTGGGCGCATCCATTTAAAGGGGACTGTCATGTTCTCGAGGTTTGCGTGAGCGAGGCATGAATGCAGAGGCGAGCTGACGGTGCAAATAAGGGTTCTTTTTATTATTTAAACAAATAAACATAAGTCCACACCAAACACAACCATTACAACTACAACAACGATTACAACAAAAGCTAGACGCCTGACTGAGTTTCAGTCAGGCTATTTATCCTAAAACTAAACTAATTAACTTTCCTCGGT
>JAQQZS010000011.1:3387694-3397753 GCA_030068045.1 Platyallabes tihoni
GTTCCGGCCCCTTTGTCAAATGTTAGAACTCAATGTGGCCCACGAATCAAAAAGTTTGCCCACCCCTGGGCTAGCCTCTTCTGACCTCTCTGTGAATCTGTGTACCTCTCAAAAAATTTTTGGTGGGTGAAAATCCCTAAAATACTCAAACTGGCAGCAACAAACATGCCACATTCAGAGTGCATTTTTAACTGAAGCTCATGACCTGTTTGCTTTTACACTCTGGGCTACTACCACATGATTAAATGCCTAGTATTCCTATTAAAATGTCTAGTCATGGTAGACTTCCTACATTTCTTGGACCCTCCAAACTATGTTCTTTCACCTTACTTAGCACTACACACTGTATTTCATTCTGTCTATCTTTTACTTCTCGTCTAGGTTGCTCGATTCCCTTTTCAAGAAAATGTAAGCTTCCTGGTCGTCATGCCCATGCCGTCCCAGAACTTGTCAAGAGCAGCTGCCAATCTCAACATCTCAGATCTGTATAAACGTCTTCCAAACGAGAAGCCAATGCTTGTCAAACTGCCCAAATTCAAACTGGAATATAAACAGGATTTGCAACAAGCACTCACAAGCATGGGTGAGAGATTTCATCTAGACTTTGCTGTACTTTGACAGACCATTTTTAATAGCTAATAAACAAAACAAAGGATTTCATACTTTGGAGGACCTGAAACCGGTCTCAGAAAACATTCTGTCTGTATGTCTGTATGTCTGTCCAGACAGATTTTGTCACAGCATCACACAAAACAGGCCAGAGAGAATTTAATAAAACCTTTGCCTGAAATTTAACCTGCACCATAAGTGAAATCAAAATGTTGAGTAAAAGCGATGTTGATGGTATGAACTGTTATGTGCCAGATTTAATAGTCTATTTGAGTAAACAAAGACCTGCAGCAATAGATATTAATTAGAAAAGCTAAACTGAATATTTTTACTGGGATTAGTTCATATTTTCACCACTGAAATAACAGTGCTGAACTAATTCATGGGAATTTTAACAAGTTGTTTTAAGACAAAACCTCATCTTTATCCGATCTACTTTTTCGATTTCTCATCTGTGATTAGTATAAACAAAGTGTAAACATTAACTTTTCTATATTCTCTCTTTCCCATTGATTGTAGTAAAATGAAATGACAGTAGATTCAGAATCCTGCCGTGAACTAGATACATTTTGTACAATTTTATGAATATTTAGCCACCAATCCAGTGGAAACCATATAATGTTGTCATGCCAAACAAAATTTAAGGGGTTCATCTTTGTTGCAGGCAGACATGTACTTCAACCTGAAATAATAATATCACTACTTACATTAAAGCTGATCAGATTAGTTATATCTTTAACCTTTTAACTATTTCCACAAACTCTTTTCCCATTTAGCACACATGCAGGTTTTAGGGTTTGAATCTAGCCTGCATTTTTCATGTTCTCCTTGTGGTTTGTAGGTTTCCTCCAGGTACTCCCTCCCATAATCTACAAAGACATGATTGGCATTTCCAAAACTGATTATACAGTAGTTCCTTGGGCATGAGTCTACACAGTATAAGCAGTATAGATACATCCATTCATGGATTATAGGGATATGTTCTTTGTATGGTTAAGAGCTACTGTATATCTTTTTAAAGAGTGAAATGAGTGTGGCTGATAAACTGAAGTCTAAACTAAAACTAAACTAACCAACAAAGCATCATGCATTTCCCTCTGCATTTATGTCTTCAGTTGACTTCTCTGGTTCTCTTGCCCAGGTTTGGGGACACTGTTCTCTGGACCTGATCTATCCGGTATCGCAGCAGGCCCACTTGTAGTCTCCGGTGTGCAGCATGCCTCCAGCATCGAGCTAAATGAGGAGGGAGCTGAGGCCTCGGCTGCTACATTGGTCAATCTGGTGCGCACTATCCCCATTTTCGCAGTCAACATGCCATTCATCTTTGTCATAGTGGATGATGTCTCACACACACCTCTCTTCCTGGGCGTGGTCACAAACCCGGAACCCGGAGCGACAGCCGAATTAAGCGATGACCCAGAAATCTTAGGTAGTTTAAGCAACAACATGCCAAAGGATAAGCCACAGAATGATGACCCATACTGGGATAACATGCTGCATGACGAGTCTCAGTGAACAAGGAAGCAAAAATCACTCTCCAAATGTCAGAATTGGGGGGGGGGGTTTGGCCTGAGAGGAGCACAGAAACACATGGGCCTCTCCCAGTCACACACTCTACCTACACATGCACGTTTTTATGATATGATCAGCCATAATGTCACGGGACTTCAGTTAAAACTTAGCTAGATATTTAAACTAGCTAATGACTTTACACTATTTTGTATTCCATTTGTAATGAAATGTCAATCATATATTCAATCTTTATTTTTTTCTTTTTTCTTTTTGGTATTTCTTTTTGTGTTTTTTTTTCTTTTTCTTTTTTGTCAAAACAAACGGCATGTTGTCAGGAGGTTGAGGTGATGTAGATTTTTCTTCTTCTCTGGTCAGAAAGTGAAACGTAAAACTGTTGCAATTAAAACGTCATTTGTAACAAAATGTGTTCTGATATTGTATCTCTGTAAATTACAATATTATGCTGAAAGTAAGAAAATGAAAATGCAAAAAAAAAAAAAAAACTTTTTGACTCAGGATTTCTCTTTTCTCTTTAGACTTTTAAATTGCATTATCTTACCCTAACATCTTCGGGTATAATAAGCAGGAGGTCAGAATTTAATGACTAAAGTACATTTCATCTCACTTTAGTTATTCCTTTGAATGCTCATTTACATGGCTAAAAATGTGTTTAAAAGACATTTACTTCAATTAATGGTTTTAAGAAGTATTGTATACTTAAGCAATATCATGTGAGTGGGAGTGCTGTTGTACTCAATATCAGTACGCTGTCCGAATACTGAAGATATTGCAGCCGTGCTGATATTCAGTGCAACAGCAATGATATTGTTCTTATACAACAGTTCCAGAAATACTGTTTATTATCAACAGATTATGATTTGTTTGTTTATTTAACCAGATCCTTCCTCAACTGGGTAAACTAGTGTTAACTGAGAGTTATTTAAGAGTGTAAGAGGGTTGAAGTAATTCTTACCAGTACTGTGTAGCCAAAAGGTCAGAGGAATAAACCATGCACAGTCCTATAAATCTAACAAGTACTGTATCTCTTTTTTTGTCCACTTATTCCGTTTTAGAATATCCTCAGTTAAGTAACTGTTCCAGGGTTAAATTCCAAATAGCGTAAAATGGAAGGATAGTGCACTACAGTATGTGGAGTGTAGGATCCATTGTTCCACACAATAAGTAGTGCCCTTAATCAGTGGTTAAAAAGTATTAGAACACCAGTGTAGCGGAGTGATACATATAAAATAGTTCATGTTCCAGTGATGTTATGCTCCATTATCAGTAATCATGGACCACGTCTTGTCCAATCAAATTGCTACAGTAAGTCAGAACAAAACTACAAGTTAAATTACATTGAACCCACATTTACAGAGTTAAAAGTTTTTTGTCTTGACACTTGTAAAAGAAAGACAAGATTTACAAGCAGCAATCAATTGATTAATATTATTTACACATAAAATGCTGTGCATTAAAAAATGTGTGGGGAAAAATACAAATTGTGAAACAGAGAATTTAAAATAAACTAGGATATTAAAAATATCAATCTAAACTCTTTAAACTCACAGACATTCTGGACTAGAATGTTATTTTTGGTAAACTCTGATGTGTGTAAGGATTTACAGAATTATCATGAAGTAAAGAAAAACATTTTTTTTCTCACAGATAGGTGTCAAATCTATCTTTGCTGTAGCAAAAACAAAACAGTTAAACATTTTAGAAACTAGAACAAAAGTTTGATATTTTGATATAATTTTGGTGGGAATTTAATACATGTTGGCAACATTTATTTTTTGTTATATATAACTGTCTCAGTGTTTTGTTATATATAACTGTCAACTTGTCTGGCGTGAGCAAAGAGATTTCACAATGTGTGTAAATAAATGTCTGGGATTCTGGACAACCGTTTTTTAAATAAAATATAAGTACCAGTATATGAGTAAGACAAAAAGTAAGGTATATAAGATCAATAATACAAAAACAGTAAAAAAAAATTAATAATAATCCTTTTTTTTTTTTAACTTTCTAAACACAGTGCCCGTGGCTGCATTTGTTTTTCTTTCAATGAAGACAAAAGAAGTTATGAGGATTTTGAAAGTTTTGTCAATTTTTATATAAGCCTGTTAAAGATTGCACATTAACCACTAAAAAAAAATCTTTTGCTACAGTATGTGCAATGTCTAATGTTTCTAATTCTAAATTTTCAATGAATTTTTGAAACCAAGGAGAATTGAGTACTGAAAAAAAAGTACTGTATTGCCAGCAAGAATTTAAACCTCTTTTCACTCCTAACTAAGACTCACTAAAATCTGACTCTTGTTGTGGGAAGTCTGTGTGAGGAGGAAAGGTGAGACTGCTCCCAGAGGATCTGGGCACTCTGTCTCACGCCCGTGATAGGCTCTAGGCCCGTCTATGACCCTGTCCAGGATAAGCGGTATAGAAGATGATGATAAAAAATGAAGTATGTCACATCATTTGTAATTCCTTACTTATACAGGGTAGTGTTGGGTCAAACAGTTAAGGCTCTGGGATACTGATTGGAAGGTTGTGGGTACAAGCCCCAGCACTGACATGTTACAGTACCACTATTGAGCCCTTGCACAAGGACCTTAACCCTATCTGCTCCAAGGGGTGCTTTATCCCGGCTGACCCTGCACGCTGACACCAATTTCCTAATTGGGAGAAGCAAAAACATAATTTCACTGTGTTGTAATGGAAAATTAATTGAATCTTAAGACATTTCCTGATGTAAACAGAGTAATGATAGCAGGAGGTAGGCGGAGGCTCCTGAAGCAGTCTGAAACATTGCAATACCATGGGTGAAAATGTTCGTGAACTATTTGCTATGGAAAATGTACAAGGCATTTTTATGACATTTGACATAGCTAGTGTATCTCAGAATACAGATATGTACAGTATTGAAGTTTATTGAAGAATTTAAGTTAAATACCAAAAAAGTGAGATGTAATGTGAGGTATGTAATGAATACATGAATCAGTGTTTTTTGCGTGAAAAAGACTTTTATTTATCACATTCCATACAACAGAGTAAAATTCACTTCACCAGATATCCAAACTTACTAGGAATTTGGGTTCAGAGCACAAGTTCAGCCATGGCACAGCACCCTGGAGAGAGAAAGTTAAATGTGTTAAGGTTTAAGTGCCTAAACCATTGAGCCAGAGTTGTGAACATTACAAAAAAAAATCTAATTTCCTTAACGAATGTGAGGAACGAATTAGAGTAGAATTGTTGATCGTGGTCTTGTCAGGAGTGTAAGTCGTCAAGTAAATCTAAGAGGAAGCATGTTAAGGATAAAACAAAGAAAAGACAAAAGAAACCAGTTTAAGTTCTCTTTGACAGGAAGGAATGCTTTGATTCACAGCCGTGCCACAGACAGACTGTTATTCTTAACTGCATGAAACGCAGCACTGAGGTATAGAAAGAGTAGAAAGTTTATGAGGCCAGAATTAGACAAACATGGGAGGATTTTGTCCACTGGTGAAGAGTAATTTTCTGTACTGTGATGTAGGTGAAAACCTAACAGTGCAAACAGTTTGTTGGTGCAAATGTGTGTTTGCAGTTGGGTGGCCACATCACCACCCTTTCATTTAGCCTTAGAGAGTAAAATTGAAGGTTGGAGTTGGGTAGATGATTACCACAGTCGGTGGTGTGCAGAGTATGTTTTTATGTATACGGGTAACCATGCCAGACTTCTATATACATATTATGCATTGTGAATCTCATGACTCGCGCTGCCCTCACAAACAGATGATATTCACTGACCTACTTATGATCTGATGGGAAATACATGAAAATGATAAGTTGTAGATATAACAGAATAGTGACATAAGGGAATATCGAATATTTCTTTATATCAAATGGAGTCCTAAATGTCTTGATAATAAGTAATTGATATCATCAGCAATAACTTAAGAAAAAAGTAGAATTTGTGAAATATTGACCTGAATTTCAGAATTTCTTAGAATTTATCATGTCCCCATTTAAATATAATGACAGTGTACACACAAATTAAAGCAGACTCCACAAGAATTGTGTAGCAATCATTTCTAAGCATGTTTACTAATCAGTTGTTCCTAATGTGAAAATGTCCGATGATTCTTTTATTTCAGCATCTTGTTGTTATAACAAATAATCAGAATTACATATAATACATTTCTCAAGACAAAGGTCATGCGCAGTCCAGACAGTGTGTCTATGCTACCATTTCTAATGGGAGATATACTGATTGGGAGAAAGAAACAAGGATTATGAAGTAGGATGTGGGCAATGTACACAATGACTATGATTCTCATGCAAAGAAGAGGAAAAGAAGATATTTTTGGTGTTTTGTTTCAGGTCTTTTGCGTTGTGAGATGTGGATCGGCTGAAACTGGGAAAGTTTTTGCTATGCTGAAAGCAGTTAAACAAATTCATCTATAAATTGTTTAAAGCAAGAAGCTAGATTGTCACATGGATTTCTGTTACAGTATGTTTTCAACTCTTGAATGATTATTACTCTAAAAATTCACTACAGAGTAACCCAGGACAAGTCAAGTGTGATACTGTAGGTTGTCGACTTTAATTTTATTTGAGGCTATGCCATTATAAATGTTATCCTACCCCCACATAATCTACTGTTTGGTCATAAACCACCTCTGGCTCTGTCTTCTGTTAGAAGCAAGACGATAAATAGTAGAAGCATCCATGATAAGGAGGTTTGGGATGGTGCTGTGATAAGACGCAATAGGATTAGTCTGGCCAGAAACAAAAGCACAGTTTGACATAGGAGGTGCAGTGATAAAAAACAAAGAACTGATAGTGGTTGAGTGAAGTAATCAAGGAGGTGTTGGATTTCATTATAACTAGGAGCAAGGAAAGGTGAGGAATATCTGATTCCAGATACAGTACGTAGGTAGGTCCATGATCCTACAGATCACATTAAAGGTTATATATCATAAAGGCAGGAAGGTGGTGTTTTGTAATACAGCCATGACGAAAAATTTTGAGAATGACACAAATATTTGATTTTCACAAAATCTGCTGCTTTAGTGTTTTTAGATCTTTTTGTCAGAAGTTTCTATGGTATACTGAAGTATAATTACAGGAATTTCAAAAGTGTCTACTGTACCATCAGTCCTGTATCATGCCAACAGTAAAGCATCCTGAGACACCCGTTCATGTGAGGGGTTGAACACAGCCATGAATAAAGAATGGTACAAAAACATCCCCAGAGAACAACTTCCCCCAACCATCCAAGAACAGTTTGGTGACGAAAAATGCCTTGTCCAGCATGATGGAGCATCTCGCCATCAGCGGCTCTTGAAACACAACATTGAAATCTTGGGTCCATGGCCACGAAACTCCCCAGACCGTAATCCCGTTGAGAACTTGGGGTCAGTCCTCAAGAGACGGGTGGACAAACAAAAACACCAAGCATTGATTATGCAAGAATGGGCTGCCATCAGTCAAGTTCAGAAGTTGATTGACAGCATGACAGGGCGAATTTCAGAAGTCTTGAAAAACAAGGGTCAAATACTGACTCTGCTTTACATTAAACTTAATGTAATTGTCAATAAAAGCCTCAGACACTTGTGAAATACTTGTAATTGTATCTCAGTATACCATAGTAACAACTGAAAAAATATCTAAAAACACTGAAGCAGCAGACTGAGTCCTTCTCAAAACTTTTGCTCACGGCTGTAGACAGATAGAAAGAAACTAACAAACTAGTTTCAGAACGCAACTTTCGATTCGTTCTTTCGTATGAGTCGATTCTTGTTAGTGAATCGACTCTTTTTCAGTGAATCAACTGCGAGCATCCTCCTGTCAACCATTAGCAAACCTCGACTCTTTTTCAGTGAATCAACTAGTTTTAAGTGAATCGACTCTTTTTTCAGTGAATCGACTCTTTTTCAGTGAATCGACTCTTTTTCAGTGAATCGACTCTTTTTCAGTGGATCGCGACCGGGCTGCAGTGAGGAGAACAGAGGCGGCTCCTGAAGCAGTCAGAAACACTGCGATACAGCAGGCAAAAAGGTCAGTATATCAATGTTAATAAACTATTTCCTTTGGAAAATAGACAGTGCTTCATGTTTTCATGACATATGAATGAAGTCCAGGTCTTTTCATGTTTCCATCCATGCAAGTTGTTGTTCTTTTCTCTTTCCTCATTTATAAACATATAAAATTTCCAGAATTGATTTGAATACTTATTTGCTTTTAAATGAAGTTAAATTTAAGATAAGTGAAATTTTGCATATACAGTTTTCTTCTTCTTCTTCTTCTTATTATTATTATTATTATGGCATGGAGCCAAAAGTAAAAAAAGAGGGAAAGTAAAAACTGGTTTAGAAGATGGAGTCTTAAATGTGGTTTCATTGCATGTTTATTTTTTTCAGCCACATAATAGATGCCCTTTTCGAACAATTTTGCTATAATCAAAGCTATAATCAAACTCCTCCATAATAACTGTATCTGTTTTACCTTCTCTGATCTTGCTTTCATACCACTGGCAAAAAGATCAAAGGGAAAATACTGTATGTTTCCAGTCAGATTGCATAAAGTTGATTGACACTTTAATAACTCTTGGTAGAGTGGGTGCAAGTATAGCTCCTCTCAGTGGAGTTTTTGCGGTCGTGGTGGAGGACAAGGCGAGGTTGGATGGGTTAAGATGGGGAGAGCGGGATCTGGCTTCTGTTTCTGTGATGGATATTCATCATTCTCCCCGTAGAAAATTCTTAGCCAACTTTAACGACAAACAGATGTGCTGCTGAAACAAGAGCATTGAAAGACCGTGTGTGTGCGTGTGAGCATGTGTGTGTGTGTGTGTGTGAGTTGGAAATTCTTAGAGGCACCCTTTTGACTTTAGTCCTAAATAAATGATCCGTATCAAAGCGATTGCAAGATTGCCAGAGTGGATATTTTCCATCGATTTCCAAACCTAAGGTTTTAGACACGCACATACACGCACACACACCATTTACTGTCCGTTAAATGAACAGTGGTCAAGTTGCCCAAATGAATTAGAAATATAGACTCCATCTGAAAAGCCACCTGCTTGCTGTGGGTTGATATAAACTCTGAGCAATGTTTTCACTTTCACAAATGTCATTCTGTGTTTTTATGTGTAGCATTTCTTCATATCTTTCATAATGATGAGGATCATCTTTCTGTCATGCTTATTGGGTCTTCTCTCCCTCTCTCTTGCTCAACAGGTAGGTCCCCTCTTTCTTAGACCTTTATAGCTCACTCCTTTCTCCAGAACACCTTTCCATAACCGTATTTGTCTTTCAGTCTGACACAGAGGAAGATGGAGCTGAGGATGAGGTGGTCGACCTCTTTACTACACCTCGCACTAAACTCGGTGCTGCAACCTCAGACTTTGGTTACAATCTGTTTCGGGCACTGGCTGCCCGTAACCCAGTGGCCAGCATCCTCCTGTCACCCATGAGCATCTCAGCTGTCTTCACACAACTCTCCATGGGTAAGCCTTGCAGCAACTTTCTAGCAAGTGTCTCCAGCAAAAAGCTGAAGTCATTAGTTGTTTAGTATCATGTAAGATATTCATATTTTTCATTCAATCTCATCCTTAAAAGGAAACCATGCTGCCTCACATTGATTCAGTTATGTTTCATTATTCATTTGTGTGACAATTCATGTATCGCCACACTGACTACAGAATAGATTTTTTAATCGATTACTTTCATTAAATTCAATTTATTTAAATGAATAATTTTTCATATATATATTAGGGCCGGGACTCGATTAAAAAAAAATTATCTAATTAATTAGAGGCTTTGTAATTAATTAATCGAAATTAATCGCATTTAATTCGCATATAAATATTTGACCTTATTTTATATGATACTTGAGGCTCGATGTGCTGCGGTGATATGCGAATTCCTTGTTGCATAGCTTGCACACAACCATGCTCTTATC
>JAQQZS010000011.1:3580802-3591393 GCA_030068045.1 Platyallabes tihoni
GAAAGCCTCCTGGGATAGGCTCCAGGCCCCCCGCGACCCTGATCACAGGATAAAGCGGTATAGAAGATGAATGAATGTCTGACATCAGCAGTGATGCCCCGCCCTCTCCTCCAGAGCGCGTGCAGCTCAGCCCGCCCCTTCTGGTCGCCTCTCAGCCCTGACAACATGAAAACAAACCACCGCACACACACACACACGTACAAGGAAGTCAGCACTATGTTTCTTCACTACACGAGTCGTGCTGTGCTCGCAGCGGCTCTTTGGAGTGTTACAGAGCGATGTAGGGGAGCTTGTCTGCATGAATAAGCCACAATGGTGTGGAGTGAGGTGTTCCACCCGGAAACGGTCAACGATCTGTAAGTGTGCAGGAAAAGGAGACTCAGCAATGGCTTTGTTTTTGTTCTAATGTTTAATATCTGTTCCTTTGCTAGGACTGATTCTGTTCTACACGGAGACTTTGTGACTTATCAAGTGACTTAAGGTTTAAAAGTGTCCATGTGATGTTGAGGGGAAACAGAATGCTCGTTGTGTTGCTGACAAAAGGCTCTTTATTTTGTGTAGCACGTCTTCCTTGAAAGCTTTTTTTTTATGGTTTTAATGCAAAATGCTACAAGTGAATGGAAGGATAAAGGACTAACTGAACAATATCTCAGTCAGTGGGATATATCAATGTCATGACATCACATTTTGATGAGATGTTATGAGTATTGAGTGATATTCTGTTATGTACCTTTTGTTTAAAATACCAAGAAGTCAAGTTTTTTGATATTGTGTAATGCTTAAAAAACGGGAAATGTCCGGGTTATGGGTTCGATCCTGAGGTCAGGTTCCTGATAGTATGTTCTCAGTGTGTCTGCGTTGGTTTTCTCAAGGTTCTTCGGTTTCCATACACTGTCCAAGAACATGCTAGTAGGCATTTTTTGCTGTAATAAATTGCCTAGAAGGTGTCGTTGGACGAGAAACCTGTTGTGTCTAGATTTTTGCAAGGATTGACTCGATTGATCTACACTATATTTTTGCTTCTAAACATTAAAAAAATGGGAATCTTTAAACTAGTGCGGTTTAATCAGCTAACAGCCTGATTATCGGATCATGGAATGTTTGACAAGTTTTAGAAATTGACGCATACAGTATATTATAACGGTATGTAAATAGACATATAAGGGGGGAAATCTGTTTTTAAGCAATACGTGAAGTGACGTTTCGTTTGTGCTAGGTGCCGAGTACCAAGAGGCTTAATGCTGGTTTTCAAAGTTGCTAAGTTACAGTGAATGTTTTTTCATTACTACAGTTCAAAAGATGATACGTTTTTGTTCACTTTGAATTACGTGACCAGAACAGAACTCTTCCTGTCTGTAGAGTTTGCCAAAGGTCACATGTTTAAAGTCTGACATATAGAACTCGTAGAACAAGGGTGGAGGCACAGGTTAGAGATTTGCTCAAAGACCAGGTTAAATAATGACACTGATGAATTCTGACCTTCCACGATCCAAACCGCTCAAAATCTCCCCGAAAGCTGAAGTGTTCATCACCTACTGTACAGCCGAGCTAGGAGAAATCATAACTCCGTCATACATAATGACCTCACATGTTTATCCCACACGTTTGTGTACAAAACATAAATGGAGAGAAAACAAAGGCTGGGTCTCATGAGAGTATAACCCGAGGGTACAATGGACAAAACAAGGAGGTAGTTGCGATATTGGGATTTCCCTTACGCTTGCTGAGTCATGCACCTGTCCGATCTTCACTTATTAAACATTCAGCGTCACGAGGAAGTAACAGGGAGAGTATTTTGGAAGGTTGTTATTTACGACCTGCCTGGAGACAGACGTCTCTTGCTACTGTTTATTCATCAGATGTGTTGTAATTGGGATGGTTCTGGTTCTGTCTATCTACATCGGTATATCTATCTTTATGTATATATCTATGAACATACTGTATATATTTACAGTATTTTCTTTACATGCTTCACACACATATACACACACAGATGACAAGAGTTCAAAGTCTGGTCTGCGAACGTTGATATGACTGCGAATCGAGCCTTTCCCACAAACCAGGGTGTGTCCTGTACAAAGGTGTGAAATCCACTACTGCTTATGTTTATACAGGTCATGTAGTGATAATATGCAGTGAAAATATTTGGGTTTTATTTGACACCTCTTCTGCCTCTCCACCCTTTTCCTGTATGCAGTGTATACAGCTTACACTCCCTGCATTTTTTTTATTTGTTCAACTTTCACTTCTCTGTTTTTTTCTAGTAATCTAACACGTTTTTATCTCGTATGCAGCAATAAGATAAAGCACATAAGTGGCTCACTGTTAATACATTGTTTTTGGTGGTTTAGCCAACCTCATGTCACGACACATCACTGTACATATTATTATTATTCATAGTTCACAGTAGTGTTTATTTTGCTAGTATTTGGGATTTTCCTGCCTTTTTAGCTAGCAGGAGACTGAGAGATAACAATAAGAGGACGCATCTTGATTCTGTCCTCATCCTGTCCGTCTGAGGACTTTTTTTTATATATGTTCTTACCATCTTGAGTTAAAACAAAACAGACACAAAAGGAAAAAACCAGAAGTTGGTGATTGTCCTGCACTTGATACAGCTCTCATCACAGCTGATGGTTATACAGCACACCACCATACTGTATGATCCCAATAACCAGTCGTTCCCGATGACCAATCACTGATCACCACTGTTCCCAGTGACCCAATAATCAGTTGTTTATTGGGTCACTGGAATCAATAGCAATCTATGATTGGTCACTGAAAACAACTGGCCGATGGGAAGAATGTTACCATTGTTCCCAGTGAACCAATGACCAGTTGTTCCCAAAGACCAATCACTGATCACCATTGTTTTTAGTGAGCCAATAACCAGTTGTACTCAATTGACCAATTGGTCACTGAGACACCGGGAACTACTGTATGGTGCTCAGTGATTGGTCATTAGGATCGACTGGTTATTGGGTCACTGGGAAAAAAGTTGATCAATAATTGGTCACTGAGAACAACCGGCCAATGGGAACAATGGTTAACAGTGATTGGTCATTTTTTAAAATTGGTCAAAGATCACCATTGTTCCCAGTGACCCAATGACCAGTTGTTTCCCATAATCAATCATTTATCATCACTGTTCCCAATGACCAATCACTGATCACCATTATTCTCAGTGACCTGTTGTTTTCAATAACCAGTAAGTTATTTTTACTGTCCTCAGTGCCCAGTCAGTGATCACCATTGTTCCCAGTTACCAATGACTGATCATTGCTTTTATCACCTACTCATGTATTTATTTGTCCTGGATTCTAAACCCTCCATGCCTGAAATGGTAGTATTTTGACAGACTACGTATTTATTTCTCAAATAAATAATGAACTGTTATATTCTGTTACAATCAAACTCAGAAAACCTTCCTTCAAGCAAGGAAATGCAAACAGTCATGAATATTGAAGGCATATTCTCTTCTGTCTGTTGACTTCTGGAGACTTTTTGAGTATGCAAAACTCAAAAAGGGTGGTGTTTAATGATATCTGCTGGCCTGGGTGTGCTTGGCGTGTTTGTCACTTATCTGTTCTTTTCACGTGACCGACATAAACCTTCTGTCACGGTTGTCAGGGTTGTCATGTAAAGAAGTGGAAAAAAAAAAGTGCCTTTTTACAAAAGGAGAAATTTGTTAGTAAGAGTAGATAAAGCTAAGTCTAGTTTACAATCCTGTGACCAGCGCAGACTTGATCTCACTTTGAAACGCTCTTACTTTGTTTCAGGACATTTATAAGCAGAACTACACAATGAATCGAACTTTTAATACATTTTGTATTTGATTCTATTTGAAACAAAGTTGCCTTGACGTGAAATTTCATATCTTCAGCTTGTGGGAAAGATGTGAGAGGGAGCTTTTTTTTCTAACCATGCTGCAGAGGAAGTCCGATGAACAGATCTACTGTAACCAAACTGTTTAAAAGGTATTACAGTAACAGCACTAGAGCTCAGAACTTTCAACACTGATAACAGTAGCTTGAATTTAATGCCAGTTCCTGATAATTTTTTATTTCAATACCAATTTTTTTTTAACAATCTATTTTACCAAAAAGAAAATGACATTACACATTACGTTTTATTATGCATCTTAAGATTTATTTTTCAGCTTATTGGCAGGTTTACACACTTTCATAAAATGAAAAATATAAACCTACAGTGTTTCCTGCAATGTGGGTTAACTTGTCTGTTTCAACCGTTTAGTTTTATGTTTCAGCAGCTCAATTTGTTTACTCGGATCAGGTTTTACAACATAAAACCCAATAATCCATTTATCAATTTAACTTGAAGTTGTCCAGTAAGATGATATCAGCAAATAAACATGTTTAAAGGCCAGGTGACTATACTAATCATGTTCAAGTTTTTCTTTAGCTAGCTACCTCTGGCTGTGAGATAAAGCTAGTCTCAAACAATGTCTAAAGTAAAGGGGTCCCAGGTTCATCCCCTGCAGTACACCTGTTAACTGACTGAGTTTTTACTTGTTATACGTTCCTACTAAAATCACAATCATGTGTAGATTATAATCTATGCACTATATCTATACATCTACATTATAAGATGTATAATAAATTATTTAAAAATCGATTGTGGCGATTCATGAATCAGCACACAAACATAAGTAAAAAAAACAAAAACAAAAACAATTCATTTGTGTGCCGATTCATGTATCGCCACAATCGATTTTTAAATAATATTTTACATTTATAATGTCGATCAGCCAGTGACCGGAACTGACTGGGTTTCAGCTTGACCGTTCTTGTTGGATATAACTGATCCTGTGCCAAGTGCACAAGCTTCTGAGTGACGCAACAGAAACGCGTTTTTTTTATGTTCCCAAAAGTTGCATGTGTTAAAAAGACATACACTGTGAGCAAATTAGTCTCGACAGCCACACACACTTAAACCAGTCTCAAAAAGACCACGTGTGCTAATTAGTCTCTTAGTCTTTGGAAGCATTTGAGGCAGTAAATCTTCACCGTTTCTTTATAATCCTACAGTCGGTACACTCTCAACTATTCCCATATTAGCATCCTGTCTGGTCATATTGAATTATTTGCTAAGTTTGTTTACGAATAATAATTATGGCGGATAACATTACAGTGATACATACTGCTCAGTAACGATGTAGCTTTTTGTTTAAGTAATTCGAATGTAATGTGAAACTCTTGTATTTGAAGTTAGTTTGTATTGTTCAAATGCTGCATTTCACTTTTTTACGTGAGAAAACTAATGGTATAAGGAACAGGCTACATTTAATTACTCATGTTCAATTTAGTTGTGTAGCTGGTGAATAACGCTAGTGTATAAAACTTTCAAGTTATGACTCAACTTTTTAATTTTTAAAGGTTCAAGGTCTTATAATTGTAACAAAATCGGAAAAAAAATTAATATAGAATCGGGATATTTATAAAATCGTGATAGTTACAGAATCGCAATATTAATCGAATTAGCATTGAGGTATCGCGATAACATTGTATCGGGTGGTGAATTTGTATTGCGCTTGTGGTTTATTACATTTGTAAGCTGTTATTACTTTGGTAGGTGTCCCTGTTACAGGACATGCCGTCCTCAGTAATATCGGACGAGGGGAATCCAGTGATGGACATTTTGAACCAAATGTTGTAGCATTAGTTGGACTTTACTGATGAAAGGAAGATGTATGTGGTTCGTTTTCCTTGCCAATTGAACACCAAACAACTTTCTACTCAAGCATTTCATTAATATCGTAATGTTGGCAGTCTTGGAAGCATGTGTGCTTTGTGTATATGTCTTTTTTTTTATTGTTGCGTGCTTATTGCCTCACTGACGCCGATATACTGCATATTTACGTCTTGGGTATCAAAATTTGTTACCGAATGGCAAGGCATTGTACCGATACTTGATGGTGTCTAAGCAGTTCAGCCAGTGTTGTATAAGTTTTGAAGTTTGGTACCCAGCCCTAAACAGGACACACAAAAGAGGAACCTCAAGCACTTTAAATCACCCCAGGCTTGCACTCTGATGCAGATGACCTTAAAATATAAGCCTGGTTAATCCACCACTAATACTAACAGAATGTATATCAGAGTTTTGGGTGTTTAATCTACGTGTGTGTGATTAATTATTCTAATGATTATTTTATTGCACATACCATTTTGGTATCCATAACTGCAATACTACACCTGGTATCAGTTACACGTTGCACCTGCTCATAAATGCAATGCATAAGCCACGCATACAAACACACACCTATTGATTCCAACATTCAGAGCCACAGACACAGACGACCTTCTGCGCTTTTGTGTGCATGCTTTACCAGGTTTCTATTCAGTTCCTCTTGTTTGTTCTGCCTATTTACGTGATATCAGTGGATTTCAGGAAGAACCCTGACTGTACCAGTTTCACTCGCGGTCTCGCGCTCCGCTCACAGCTGTTGCAGCGTGGAGGGAACAGAGCTGCACTGGAACAGTCTGTTCTTCTGCACAGTTTAGAGTGTTTAGCGTCTGAGGCAATGTCCTCAAATAAGCTCCACCAGAGCTCTGATTTCTCCTTCTAGAGAGCAGCCGTGCAGCAACAGGGTGAGAAAATACATCAGGACAGATCAGACACCAGGGTTACGTCTTTATCATCAAGGACATGGTGCTGGGTTATCTGTGTTTAAAGAAAAAAAGTGCATTTACATAGTAAGACACAGAATGAAGTGGTTTCTTTACAAACTTTACTCACAAAAATACAGTAGTAGTAAAGTAAAATTCAAATATTTCAGGATGTCTATAAATTTACAGATTTAAAAAAGTGCAATAAAATATGTGTGTTGAGAAATATATCAAAAACATAAAACTATATAAGGGTAAAGACATGTATAGTAGTGTTTGATTTATTTAATGTTTACAAAAATATTTTATAAGTTTAAATATACAAATTTTAAAATATTTTATTTATTAGAAAAAAACACTAAAAAGGAAAAAAATACATACTATTTTATTTTTAAGAGATTAAATACAATATTCTAATCCAGCCAGCTCATTTCAATCTGTTGTATGTAATTTTTTATAATAATAATAATAATAATAATAATAATTATTATTATTATTATTATTATTATATTTTTATAGATTTTTAACAACAAAAAATCAGAGACAGCTCAATATACAATCGACATCCACAGCAAACATTTAAACACAAATAATAATCTGTTAATATAAAAGAGGGAAAAACAGTACTGTAAAAGAAAACATAAATGAAGGAAAGAAAAGATCTGTATGTAATTTAAATGGGAAAGAATTCATCAAAATATCAGTATTTTTTTAGTATTTTGATATTATATGTTCATCTTGCCCGGGTTCGACATTGTGGAAAGGTCTTTTGAAAGGTTTGTGCTGTTATATTTCTTACCGAAACTTCATAAATTAAGACGTATTAAGAAGTAAATTGGTGTAAAAGTAGATTATTATGATCCTCAGACTGTCTGTGGGGTTTTACATCTTCTCACCGCGTCTGTGTAGGTTTTTTTCTTTTTTTTGTTCCATTAACACGATTCCTCCCAGCACGCAGAAACATGCTGCTCGGTGTATTGGCTACTCCAAATTGCTCCTGTGTGTATGTGTGTGTGTGTGTGTGTGTGTGAGAGAGAGAGAGAGAGAGAAAGAAAATGAGAGAGAGAGAGATAATAGACTGTCATCCTATCAAGGGTGTATTCTGTGCAACCTTGCGAACATTGTCCCGTGTACAGGCCCGGTCAGGATGAAGCGCTTTCTAAAGATGAACGAATGAATGATGCATTGTTTTTTGTCCCTCTCGTTTTTCTCCCTCAGCATTAGCGAGAGCTTTTTAACAGTGAAAGGCGCCGCGCTCTTCCTCCCAAGGGGAAATGGCTCCTCCTCATCGTCCATCTGCTCCTCGCAGATCACAGGGCTGCGTAGCAAACATGCAGGTATGAGAAGTCAGATTCCCCTGACACGATGATGAGACATCATAAATCACATGATTACAGAGATGTATATCCTGACTAAACAATTTAACATTTTTTTTGGTTTAGGAGATCTTCAGCAGCACCTTCAGACCATGTTCACTCTGCTGCGGCCGGAGGACAACATCCGTCTGGTGAATGATGCAAAAACACATTTATTATTTTTATTCCCCCCCCCGCCATAGCGGTATAAGACGATTAATAGTGGTAAGACGATGCTGTTCAGAAATCCTGCGATTAGAATAAGTGGTTATATTGACCTAGTGCTGTCTGGACAGGCGGTGCGGTTGGAAAGCGTGCACCCTCAATGCACACGCTACATGGTTATAGTGACCACAAATGGACGGCAGGACACTGAGGAGAGCGTGGTGCTGGGCATGGACTTCAGCCCCTTGGACAGGTCAGTGTGTGTGTGTGTGAGCTGTTGGAGTTATTCGCCGATTACAATCCAGATTATAGACGAAATATTCACTGTGTGTGTGTCTGTGTGTGTGTGTAGTTCCTGTTCAATAGGCCTGGTACTTCCTCTCTGGAGTGACGCGCTAATCCATTTGGATGGAGACGGGTAAGTCAAACACCTAAACCTTTACCATCCAGGATGTGTCGGCGTTAAATTTCACACTCTTTCACCCCTCCTCCTCTCACAGGGGGTTCAGCGTGTCCACGGATAACAGGATCCACGTTTTCAAGCCCGTCTCAGTCCAGGCCATGTGGTCAGTGTCCAATGTATACAAGGAATCTGTTAAACAGCGTCTCGTCTTGTCTTGTCTTTTTTCCCTCACCCGCTCACCTCTTCATCTTCTTCTCTCTCGTTCAGGTCGGCTCTGCAGTCTCTACACAAGGCGTGCGAGGTAGCTCGCTGTCATAACTACTTCCCCGGCAGCCTCTTCCTGACCTGGGTCAGCTATTACCAGAGCCGCATGTCCTCGGACCAGGTCCACATCAACGAGTGGAACGCCATGCAGGACGTGCAGTCGCACCGCGCCGACTCGCCCGTGCTCTTTTCTGACGTGTACGTGAAATCATTCCTCAATCATTGTACAAGCGCTTTCAAGACAGCAGACATAAATAAAATAAAAAAAGAGATCATGCGTGAGAGAGACAGAATGACTAAACATGTACATACAGTCAAGTGTGATTTTAAAAGTCAAAAATGTCCGTGAAATGGCTTCGTAGCTGCATTTTGATTACAAACAAGACCGACAGTAGCTTTATGAGAAAAGAAGAATTAGATATCAATAAAATTAATATTGAAAGCAAGTAAAATTAATCTTTTACATGTTTTTTTTTTTTTTTAAAAGACTTTTAGCACAGTACTGTGTATGTAAATGGATCACCGGTTTCGGCCGGTTCTAAACACAGAAGTCTTTTTAAACAGAGCTAAAATTTGCCCACTAAAACTCTCACTTCCCACTAACAAAAGTTCAAAAGTTTGTGCTCTCAGCGCTGATACGCTAGTTCGGGTTAAAAGTCACATCAGTCAGTCCACGCTTGACAGTATGTCTGGCAGCTAGTTGCGTGCCAGCTGTTTACACACACAGTCGTGTGAGAGACTGCGGTTTACAAGTACATCAGAAAGGAAGTCTAAACGTCTGATAGCTCGGAGAGGAACGAGATCAGACACTTCCCTCAGCAGGCAGACACACATGCTCTTTTACACTTCCTGTTTGTGGGCACATTATCGCAAGCCAGACTGCCAGTTTGCACAATATGTTCAGCATCTATCATGTTTTTTTTTTCTTTTATGATATGTGTAAAGAGTAATGGATAAGTTTTTTATTACTTCCTTCTTGTTTTTGCTTTAGTGAGTGCGAGTATGTGAAAAAAGTAACCGTTTAATAATCTCCTATATAACGACCGTGTGTTATGTCTGTGTCTTTAGCCCAACGGAGCGAGAGAGAACAGAGCGGCTGATAAAGACACGTCTACGAGAGATCATGACGCAGAAAGATCTGGAGAATGTCACTTCTAAAGATGTGGGTGCAAGCACACTTTCCTCATATACAGTGAGGGAAATAAGTATTTGATCCCCTGCAGACTTTCTAAGTTTGCCCGCTTACAAAGAGATTAAGGGTTTATAATTTTTATCATAGGTTTATGGTAAAGGATAGAGACAGAATATCAAGCAAAAATCCAAAAAAAGCACACGATACAAATGTTATACATTGATTTGCATTTCAGTGAGGGAAATAAGTATTTGATCCTCAAGTGAAACATGACATAGTACGTGCTGGAGAAACACTTGTTTGCAAGCACAGAGGTAAGACTTTTCTTGTAGTTACCAGGTTTGCACACATCTCAGGACGCATTTTGATCCACTATTCTGTACAGATTTTCTCTTACTTTTTAAGATTTCTTGCTTGGCAACTCAAAGTTTTGTCTCTCTCCATAAATTTTCTATCGGATTATGGTCTGAAGACTGGCTAGGCCACTCCATGACCTTAATGTGATTCTTCTTGAGCCTCTCCTGTGTTGCCTTGGCAGTATGTTTTGGGTCATTGTCATGTTGAAATATCCATCCACGACCCATCTTCAGGAGGTTCTCGTCCAAAGTGTTACAATACATGGCCTGTCCATTAACCCCTCAATGCA
>JAQQZS010000011.1:3591493-3602697 GCA_030068045.1 Platyallabes tihoni
ACATAACGCGTTGTTGTTAGGAGCTCCTTCTTAAATTAATGTGTGTACCATATGAGCACATAACCAGTCTGTGGGAGCCACAATTATTGTTGGTTGCTTGGGGATCAAATACTTATGTCCCTCACTGAAATGCAAATCGATTTATAACATTTGTATCGTGTGCTTTTTCTGGATTTTTGCTTGATATTCTTTCTCTATCCTATACCATAAACCTATGATAAAAATGATAAACCCTTCATTTCTTTGTAAGAAAATCTGTAGGGGATCAAATACTTATTTCCCCCACTATACTGTATATCTGTACAAAACAAGGGTGCATCGTACGTCCAGAATCATAGGAACAGTTAAACAAATAGACTTCTTAAACTTGACTTACACTGATTTATATTGTACAAGTGTATTATTTAGATCAGTCATCATTTTGGATTTGGATGAACTCGTAATTGAGGAGACCTTCCCAACTTTCCAAGTAGAAATTTTAAGTTGATGAAGCGTTATCCTTGTTTTTTTGCCTTAATTTGGAAACGTTGAGTACATAATTATTTTTTTAGTCAAATTGGACAAACAATTTTAATGAATTTTTTTTTATTGTACTGTAATTTATGCTTTTTTTTGTAAGACTATTATATAACTGCTTCAACATGTCATTTTATAAGGATGTTTGTATCCTTAATTCCAGCGTAAATTAATCAATTCCACCATTAATGACTAGAATTTATATAGTGTGGCATAAAAATCTGGATTCATGGATCTTTTAAAACATATTTAAAATTAGAAACGAAAGCAAGATTCACAGCCTCTGACTTTGCAGCATTTTCAGATACTCTGAGTACAAGAGCTTTCGTAATGTATCAGAACTGATGCTGTTCCACACGGAGATGATTTCCTGCTTTAGTGCAACAATTGTTCTGGACAGATTCTGATGAGCTACTGACTTCAGATCAGTGTGGTTGGTTGGTGTTACTTCTGGTTCTGTTGCATTTTCTGTTGTTAGTTTTGAAGTCATCTTGATTCTGATATTAAACCGAGTACTTTAATGAAATAAAGTTTTCTGAATCCAGACTTTTGGCCCATCATTTCTCACCACAAATATCATTTGGCCAAAAAAAAAAAGAAAAAAAGTTTACTAAAGACGTAAATACAAAATTTTGAATTCACTAGATATGGTTCATGACTCCATGTCTGTCCTATCAGATCCGCACAGAACTGGAAATGCAGATGGGGTGTACCTTGCGAGAGTTTAAAGAGTTCATCGATAACGAGATCATCGTCATCCTGGGGCAGATGGACAGCCCTACTGAGATCTTTGAGCATGTCTACCTGGTAATCCTTCCATTCATTTTACACTTTCCATTTTCAGCAGTGTTTAACCTCTCACCCGGACATTTAGCATCATTTAACAGTCTGTCCGGGTCTGTTTAAAGGGTTCGGAATGGAATGCATCGAATCTGGAAGAGCTACAGAACAGCGGGTGAGACAAATCGAGACGACTCTCTCTCTCTCCCATCCATCACGCTCAAATACAATCATTAATGCAAATGCACGTGTGAGCAAAACCATGCTTATTTTTTTTTCTTTTTTCTTTTCATCGTCAGGGTACAGTACATCCTCAACGTGACACGGGAGATCGATAACTTCTTCCCCGGTCTGTTCGAGTACCACAACATCCGCGTGTACGATGAAGAGGCCACGGATTTGCTCGCGTACTGGAATGACACGTACAAGTTCATCTCCAGAGCCAAGTAAGTTTAACAGCTGCTACACGCCATGGATGCATGTTTTAGTCGCAAGTTATTTCCTTCCCGCTACCAGCATCCTTCATCTTTAACAAAGAACTAAACTCATCTTTGCAGGAAATCAGGAGCCAAGTGTCTGGTGCACTGTAAGATGGGCGTGAGCCGCTCGGCCTCCACCGTGATAGCGTACGCCATGAAGGAGTACGGCTGGGACCTGGAACAAGCCTTCAACTATGTCAAAGAGCGCCGTGCAGTGACCAAACCCAACCCCTCGTTTATGAGGCAGCTAGAGGAGTACCAGGGCATCCTGTTGGCCAGGTATGCACTTTATTTGCATACATACAAAACGAACGGAGGCTCAGAGGCTGCCTGAATAACTAGAAACCAATTTATTTACGTAAACATTAAAATGAGAAGATGTTCATTCCTAATCTAGTCACCTTAGCATGTTTCCAAATGACCTGCGTAATGGTACATACACTGTGCGCGCATGTTTTAAAACAAATATGTACAGGATTTGCCTTATTTCACCTGAGCTCAGTTATGAGTGCCATTGCAGTGTCATTAGGGATTAGCACTGATGTACAGTACTTGATGTACAAGTACTGTACATCAGTGCAGATTGGTGGTGTTCCAATTATCAAACCTGTTCTTTTTTTTTTTCTTCTTCTTCTTCTGTATTTCTTCCGTTTCTTTCCTTCTTCCCTCAACAGCAGGCAGAGGCACAACAAACTGTGGCGTTCCCATTCGGACAGCAACCTGTCCGAGCTCCACGAGCCGCTCCTCAAAGCTCCTGGGGCGCAGTCGCTGGGCCGCTCCAATCCCCGCAACCAGAGCCAGGTGTCTCCGTCTCTGCAGGAGCTCCTCCAGACTCTCACTCCTTCCTCAGCCCCTGCAGGAGAGAAAAAGTATTGCGCGCACGAGGCGCCTGTTGCGAACGGGCTCGGAAACTCCGAAGAGAGCCTCACCGCCGAGGAGCCCCCTAAACCCCGAGCAGCTACAGTAGTGCCTGGTGCCCGACCCACTTCGGCGCCCATAAACATGCCAGAAACGGTCCCGGTGAGCCGGCCTCATCCACCCGCTGCTCTTCATCACCCCACCTCGTCGCCCACGCTCCACCCAGATGCAGAGGCCAAACCAGTCAGCCACAAGCAGCCAGATGTGTGTTCCCCTAACAGAACAGGGTGTGTTAGAAGTAAAACCCCCGAGCCAAGCAGACCTGCCCCGAACTCCTCCTCCTCCTCCTCCTCAGCTGCAGGACAGCACACACAGGTGCCTGAACTCAGGCAAAAATTCAGCCAGCAAGTGCCTGACGCAGACATGAACTCTGCAGGGCTAGGTCACGCCAATGACAATAACCACCACCAACACCCCAGTGCCACAATACAGGAAGCGGGCCTTTCTGCTTCCCCTCCGTCAGATCTCAGCTCCGACCGCATCGATTTCTTCAGTGCCAGAGAGAAATTCCTCGGCCTCTCTCAGGAGGCTCAGAGCCGTGGGAGTTCTGAGCAGGCGGTGCAACAGAACCCGCGAGATAAAAGCCCAAACCAGGAGCAGAAGCTCACGTTTCCTGAGCACGCCGTTAAAAGGGAAGAGGAACAGAAAAAGGTATTTCTGTGTGTGTGTGTGTTTGTGGGTGTGTGAAAAGCTTGTGTTTGACTTTCATGTTTTTAAAAAAAAATTTTTTTATCAGTATTAGGCTTGTGCGATATTGATTCTCCTAATGAATCATAATCAGATGAAACATCAAAGTTTTCCAGTGGAATTAAGTATATTTATGAAAAAAGTACGTCATAAAGAACCAACTTTAGAACTTAGGTCTGTCAGAACAAATACCTCCATCTTGAGCAAACAGTTTTTATTTAGTTGTTGCTTCTTTTTTTTTACACAAATGCATTGGGTCTTTGTAATAGAAATATATAACATAGCTAAAAAAATCTAATTTTAAAGCGAATTTCCACATTAGAGCAAAACTTAAAAGCTCTATTGACGATGGTCTGACGTCCGATGAGGGTCAGACACTTTTTTTTTCCTGAGTGACATTTAAAATGATGTCAAACACAAGCCTGACATCATTTCGACAAGCAAATAAATGCAAAACTAACCAAAGGGGAAAGAAACTAAACTAAAATTGTAGCTTAATTTTGGAAAAATAGAAAAGCAAATTAAATATTCTTTTCATACTGATCACGTCATTGTAATGTCGCACAAGCCTATTAAATTGTTTTTAATTTTTTCACATAATAAAATTAAAACCTATGTTTAAATCACTGTTATAATTTTTGATTTCAGCAAGGGAGTAGTGTTGCCGAGAGTAAGTCCGACATTTCTGTTTAAACTCAGGTGTATCGGTATCCCACACCCCGCCGTAACCATGCTTTGAGTTTGAACTCATGTCATTGGCTGCCACCCTGTGGTGAAAAGGAATGCTGCATGGGGTTCCCCATTTCCATTATGGTGTTGGTCCATGTGCTGTCAGTCATCCTTTGGTATTCTTTACTCAAGGCTTGTTTCCACCAAAGTTGCAGAACCTTTTGAGGAACTAAATTGAAAGGAGGGAACACATGGGTCAGGACCATGAAGATTACCAATAACATTAATTTATAAGTGTGAAATGTGCGATGGACCCAACAGTTAATGATTTTTTTTCCTCCATATTGTACACTTGCTGGCCACTTTATTAGGAACCAGTTCATGTACTTGTCGAATGTAGCAGCAGAGTGAAGATACGGGTCAGGAATTAGAGGTATTGTGGCGTGTGATAGAAAAGAAGATTCATAGCATGAAAGTACAGCTGAC
The DNA here is from genome assembly GCA_030068045.1 of Platyallabes tihoni. Lineage (NCBI taxonomy): Eukaryota > Metazoa > Chordata > Actinopteri > Siluriformes > Clariidae > Platyallabes > Platyallabes tihoni. The sequence goes on from JAQQZS010000011.1 coordinate 3,596,029, forward strand.
AGTTGAGAATTATCATGCCATAAAGAACTAAGGAAGTTCTGAGAGCAAAGCCTGCCCTGAATTAGTATGGTGTTCCTAATTAAGTGGTCAGTGTGTATCGCCTTTTAAAAAAATGTGCAATTTCATGCATCAAACTTTTTTGCTTTTTGTCTGGATGGCATGATGGTAAAATTATGTATAAAATAAACTTAGCGGACTTTCCCGTCTTCACACACTTTTTGATAGAGCGTGCCAAATTGTCCCCAGTTGAAATTGTTGATCGTTTTTGTTCGCTCGACTACGCATTAGCTAAGAAATGTTTAAATGTGCTTATGATCTACCTAGAACTTATGAAGTACCCACTACATCTCATGATTTGATGCTTTGAACCTGCTGTATACTTCTGTGATACACAGGATTTAGCATCTCACATTAGAGCACCAGGGAGCACCTGATATGATATTATCACGATACTTGATTATTTAATTTGTATTGCAATTCTATAAGTATCACAATTTTATAAATATCCCGATTCTATATACAGTATATATTTTTAGATTTTGTTACAATTTTAACCGATTAATTCGCTCCTACAACACAGGATGCTGTGCTGCCTGCCAACGTGTGAATAGGTTAGGATGTGCCACCTGCAGGATTATAGAGGAACAGCAACATTTTTCCACCAAATACAAACATACAGAAACTAAAAATAATAATTATTTTGTCCCATCTTTACTGTTTAATTATTTACTATGCAGGATTGCATTTGGCCATGGGTTAAGTATCTGTTTAGGAGTTTAGTGTACAAGGTTAGATTTAATACCTGTTAAGGTTTACTATTTAGTACAAGTAGTATATTTGAGTTACGAATTTCCGCAGATACGAACGGACCGCAGTTCTATTTCCAGTTTAATCACGGACGTAGCTCACGTGTATTGCACCAAAAATAGACACTGCAGTGCACCAGTATTTACAATTATATACAATATTTTCAGCATGTAACTGAATGTATAAAATGTCTAAAGCCCGGTATATTGTATGTGTGTAGGTGTGGCGGGTGCGGGAGAAATGAGTCGGCCTCATCGGTTTCAATAAGTCAGGCCGAGAGTACAATGATAGAAAATGTCTGTCCTGTAAAGCTGTCCTTATGGTGAATAATCCTAATTTTGGAAAATCCTCAACAAAACAGAGTTCACAGTCTAATACAGTGGAAAACAGCTCTGAGACAAAATGGGATTCAACACTTACATTTGTGAGAGATTTATTTCCTTAGGCGTGGAAACGGTTTGGCCACATGATGGCAATGTGGGGAAAGATTTAGACAAGTGGATTGGTATGCTTTACATTGTACAGTACTGTATATTCCTGTCAAGGCGTATAAGACTCACTTTGTTGGACTTCAGACCAATCAGACTCACTTCTGGAACTGGACTCATTCGTAAGTCTGGGACAACCTGTTGTTTAGTTGCATTTAGCCATTATATCCATTGTAGTTTAGTGTGCAGTGTGGAATTTATCTATTAGAGTGTATTATTTAGTATATTAGAGATCTAGCCACAGATTTAGTATTTATTAGACCTTACTGTTCAGTAGTTTAACTGTCCTTGTCAACACTAAACAAGGAATTCTGCGTATATTTGGAGACTTTGATCCACCTTTTATTTTGACAGCTATGATTTCTGCCAAAGCTATAATTTCTACAATCTCAGTTTCACACCCATTAAAGATGAAATTCCCCTTACTTTCAAAACGTTTGACTATATTAATACCTTAAAAGAGTTTAAAAGGATCAGTTTTTAAATGTTTGACCCTAACGCCAACTTATTTTCATAAATATTTATTTTGGTTAATAACGTCCTACTTTTATATAGCTTATTATATAGCTTTTGTGGTGAATATATATATATATATATTTGGTACTTGTTTAGTTTCTTCTTTGTCTTTCTGCTGTTCCTTTTCAGGGGTCGCCACAGCGAATCATTTCCTCATGTGATTAGTTTGCCCGTGCTATTTTAATCTGGATGATTTGAGTTGGGCTGGATTAAATTAGCTAGAAACATTGTCAAGTTTAAATTTAATCACAATTAGCTGTCTGCTTACACGAGCTCTTCATTTACATTAATTAAAGAAACTAAAGTTTCACACAATTATACAAATATTTATTATACAATAGGTCTATTATAACGTCATATTATTCATAATGAAAGTTGATGTCATTACTTTTTTTTTTTTGTAATTCTTGAAGTGAGTGAGAATTGCGTTACGATGAACTGCTGGCACAAAAGAAACGATTGTGAAGACAACCTCTGGTGAAATTCCTTTTGTTCTTTTATTTTCGGCAGGGTTGACAAAAACACCACAGACCTTGCTGCAAATTTAGGGAATGGACTTCTTTCCTTGCAACTTTGTGCAAAAAGATTAAAAGTGGTGTAGGAACGTGTCTTTGTGCTGTTCTTTCCTTCATTTTTCACTTATCTGTATATGAGGGTAACTCGGGGCATGCTGCATGTATATGACTGGTAAAAAAAGGAACTAGTGGTCAGGAGCTTGCATCAGCGCATCTGAGAGTTGATTCATAAACGCACTTCTCAGTTTCATGAATCAGAATTGTTATTCCTTGTGCTCACATCTGCTTCAATTTCTGCCCAACCTCAGGGTCATTGTGTTGCTGATGGGCTGCTCGGTATTGTGTAATCCAGCTTGAGTCATTGCTTGTGGACAATATAACTCTTTATTATATTGGAGTCATTTTGTGAAACTCACATTAAGTCAATTAAAGCCTAGAGCTGATAAGGTTATTGAAAATAGTATTTCAATCCTGCTTCAATTCTTGAGTTCCTGAAAAGGTTCCTGAGGTGGAAATTCGCCTGTAGTAATACCACTTGAGTCCCTTAATCATTTTTATATCCTTTTTTTTTTTCCAGGAGACCAGCAGTGTTTTGGTTTATAACACAGTCTCAGAAATGGAATCCACAAGGCCCAGCACAACTCCTCCTTCTTCTCCTGCCAGCCAACCTGATCTCAGTAGCTTAAAGGAGGAGAAGGAGGAGGAGGAGAAGGAAGTCAAAAACTCACCGCAAGAGGAGAACGTGGAGCTCAGAGAACCCCTCCAAGGCGACTGGACAAAGGGTACGGTGCTGCGAGCCACCAGGCAGCTAGAACAGAAGATGAAGCAAGACGTTCCCTCGTCAACGCTGCTATCAGGTGCTCTCGGCTCTCCCTCGCAGCGTTCCGTCGGTAGCACCAGCACCAGAGACAGAACCGAGAACACTTCACCTCATTCAGACCTCTTCCCCGGTTTGATCACTGTGCCAGCCCACCACCATCGGCCTGAGGAAACGGCTGAGACAAAAACAGAGAAGAAGGAGGAAGCTTTACCTGTAGAGGAAGGGATGGGAAAAGGGTGCAAATTAAGACTCAGGGAAGAAGAGCTTGGACACACTGGATTTCTAGAGACGGACATGAGCCTCTTACACTTGAAGCAAAGCCTTTCCACGCCGTCCAGTTCGTCTTCAAAAGCCGTTTTTAAGTTAAGGGGTGTCACGGAGGAGGAGACAAGCACCGAATGCCTTTCACAAGACCACCTGAGGGAGATGTTGGAGACCCTGAGACAGCTCGGTGCGTTCCTTTGCCAGGTAAGCAGCACATCAGACAAGAGGCCGAGCCACCCTTGGTCTGGGAATGAACAGAAAAGAGGGTGGGTTATTCAAGAACGAGCCAAAGAGGTAGAGGCAAGAATGCGTCATGCCGGTCTAACCCCGCCCTCGCTGATCAAGAGATCGGCCTCCCTGGCTAAGCTAGGTTGCCTCGACCTGTCAGCTAACGACCTGAGCGAACTGGAGCGGAGTCCCGCGTCTTCATCCCCAAGCACTGCAAAGCCACGCCCTCACTCTTTTACCGACGATACCTCAAAAAAGAAGCGCATTCTACCCAGACGGACACCCTCCCTCCCTCCGTCTTGCACATCTCGCCTCCCTTCAGCTGGATCACACTTGGATAAAAGGTTGGAAAACTGCCAGTCTGGAGAAGTAGAGCACACGGTCCCCATGCCACTGCCAGTCTCACCATCGTCTAACGAATGCTGTAGGGAAAGAAAGGTTCCAGATTCAGCGTACACTCCAGTGCCGGCGCCTGCCTTAATATCAGTGGCGACACGGCAACAGTATGGGAGGACTCATCCCTTGATGAGGCTTCAAAAACGACCCACGAACACCTACTATCACACCATGTGACCCAGGCTGTTGTTTTCCTCATGTGTTTGTGCTGTGTGCATGTGTTTTCTCTTGCGCGCTCTCTCTCTCTCTCTTTCTCTTTCTCCACACATACCTCAGTGGGCCTTATAAAAACCAGAAATAATACAAAACTGCCAGGTGGCTTTTGGAGCCAGTGATGAGATATACAGTAAGAAGCACAAAGCTAGCAATTAGAGAAGTTACAGGTTTTTGTGATGGGGTTGATGGGGCAATTTTAATCCCGGATCCATCAGCAATGCATAGAAATTCTGGTTTAAAAAAAAGAAAAAGGTTTGATCCTCACTTTGCACAATATCTGTCAGATGGTTTATTACACATAAGTGATAAATGTAGAGTTTCCTCTCAGCCTGCAGTTGCATTCTGCAGAATGATCTTGAACTGAAATAGATTCTCAATTGTCTGGGGATTTTGTGTGTGTGCGTGCGCGATTTAAAGAGACATGGATGAATAAATGTTAAAACACACCATTCAGATATGTATGTAATGTAAATGAAAGCAAAGTTGTTATGGATGTCTGATTAGCGTGCATGTTAAGCTCAGAAGCTAAGAATGGAATAAGTCCTGTGGTACGTAGAATGTAGATCTCTGGGGCTTAGTGGATGTATGTATAGATTGATTTTTAATGGACGTGTATGACTGTATATGTAAATGTGTGTGTGCACCTATTTTTTCCCCCGTGTTCAATTCTTATGTGCAGTTTCTCCTTTTTTTTAGTAATATATAAGCAAATGCGGGGGAGTTTTTAAAAAATGCACTTTATCTTTTTTATTATGTTTTACATTTTTTAATCTGTGGTTTGTATTCTGGATGCATGCTGGCTGAGTATGTATTTAAGGTATGATGCAACGTGCAATTTTGTCTTTTTTTTCCTGTTCCTTGTAAAACTGGATTTTCTTTTTAATCTACTTAAACTGTGACAATTAAAGAACGTTTAAGGAAAAACAAATATATGCGATTCTGTCACATTAGATATTCTACTCATGACAATTCATCGCTAACAAATGGGGTGGAAACAAAATATCCTGGAAAGCAACAATAGCAACAACAAACAAAACTACACTAAGGAAGGGGCCCCATGCACTACCCTAAAGGCTATAGGTTGGACATAATGGACATAGGACCGTTCAGGTACAGGGTGAAAGAAAGAGAAGTGGTGTTTAGGTAGCATTTATCTTATGTCTAGTATATCCAATGATATTACAAAAAAATGGTCAAATAACATCAGGCCTAGAAAACAAGCCAATACTAGACCCCAGAATATGCACATTTTAAAACCTACACAGTTTTACCATGACTATCATTAAGAAATGCAATCTAATATTTACGAGAGATGTCCAAGTTAAACCGGGACTTTTGATTGTGCAGAATAATTGAACACAGTTATCAAAATTAAAACCCCTGCCACACTAATGGACTTATCACGCACCGAGATTATCTCGTCATGTCTGAAACGCTGGCCTCCCAGGAACTCATTTAATGGCCCAAACATGTAGAAATGGCTTGGAGGCCAGGGCTGTACGTATGTGGCAATAACTCCCAGCAGTGTTCCTGTAATGTGCAAGTGGTGTTGGTGAATGATTGTGTGTACAGTTCCCACAGACAGATGTGTCTCTTCTGCAGGTTGGCGACAAGTTATCTGTTGATTTTCAAGGTCGTTCCACTCGCTGAACGTTCAAAGGAATGACTGCAGTGAGTCTCATTATGGTATTATCTTCTGTAAACATTAATCAGTTTATTCACAAGTCCAGGTTTGACTTGAACACTCCTCGTACAAAGTAATATGCTGTACAAGAGATTTTCACGAAGGAATAGATCGATTTCACTGAGTACACAAAAGGAAAAAGTGTAAAAGTCTTTGTCAGTGCGTTGGTGCCAGTAGACCGCATGTAACTTTTAATACATTTCTTTCACCTAAAAGCGTGTAGCTTCAGTCTGAAAGGTAATTATTGGCTTCATTTAATTACGTTTTTTTTTCCCACTGAGGTGACCAAAAACTGCAACTAGGTACAGACAGCTAACTCTTTAGTCCTAAAGCAAATATGAAGAGAACTGGGAAGTCCTCGTTTTCATAATGCAAGTTGGAATTGTTAAAAAAAACTGAATTTGTCCCTTTGGTTACCTAAAACTGCTTACTTTGCCAGCAAAAAGTATTTTTTTAATCTGAGGTGAAAGAAAATTCCCACTTGGTATAGACTGCTAGCTTTTTAGCCCTTGATCAAGGCCCTTAATCCTATCTGCTCCAAGTGCTGTATCATGGCTCTGACTCTAGTTATGCTTTGATTTGTATAGAAAGAATTTCAATGTACAGTAATGAATATGTGACAAATAAAGGTTTAACTTAATGAGTTGACATAGAGTACCATGGGCGTCGCTAGGCCATTTTTAGGGGGGCTTTAGCCCCCCTAACATTTGTACTCAGCCCCCCTAAAAATTCTCC
>JAQQZS010000011.1:3614101-3638031 GCA_030068045.1 Platyallabes tihoni
AATTTCGATTAATTAATTACAAAGCCTCTAATTAATTAGATTATTTTTTTTAATCGAGTCCCGGCCCTAATTATTATATATTATTGATTTTTTATTTTTAGTTGTAGTTCACTAAAAGTTATTTTAAATTGTTTCCCCAAACGAGTCATTTTCATGTGAAACACCGGAGTAAATTAAGAAATTTCTGGAAATTGTGGGACTTTAAACAACAACAAAAAGTTTGGTGAAACTTGTTAAGAATTGTGCAAATGCGTGATGAAGATTCCTGTTCACTGCATAAATCCACATACCTTATATGGACAAAAGTATTTTCCCAAACCTGTTAATTATTGAATTCAATCAGTCCCTTTCTTCTCAATAAAGGGCAATCTTAATGCTTCAGCACACCAAGACATCTTGGGCGATTCTATGCTTCCAACTTTGTGGCAACAGTTTGGGGAAGATCCTTTTCTAATCCAACATGACTGGGACTGTGTCCCAGTGTACAAAGGAAGGACTATACTGTCCCACACACAGAGCCCTGTGACCTCAACCCCATCTTTGAGGATGAACTGGAATGGAGATTGTGAGCCAGACCTTCTCATCCAACATCAGTGCCTGACCTCATAAACGCTCTACAGAACGAATGGGCACGAATTCCCACAGAGACACTCCAAAATCTTGTGGACAGCCTTCCAAGAAGAGTGGAAGCTGTTATAGCTGCAAAATGGGGACAAGTATATGTATTTGGATAAAATGTCATTGCAGGTTTAGCCAAATACTTTTGTCTATATAATGTATATTATTTTTTTGTCTTCGTTATTATTCTAAAATAGTGGAAAGTTAGCAAACAGTAGATGAAAACAAGTGTGTGCAGGAAATATTTAAACTGTCAGATCCATAATGATGATGATGATGATAATGACGGAAGCTCTGAAAGGCTAAAATACATCTTAATCTGCAGAACCAAGTTTTTAAATTATTAGACTGCTTATATTGCTACATTTGATGTTTTCTGGTTGGTGGTCCACATTACAGGCGGGACGTGTGGATAAGAACTATCCCCTGGTGGTGGGACACTCTGGGCCTGTACTGGACATTGACTGGTGTCCTCACAATGACAACATCGTGGCAAGCGGCTCTGAAGACACCACTGCCATGGTAAAACTATATCCTGTCTCGATCTATTGTACGTGTCTGTGTCTCTAGTGATGCTCACAATCTCTCTATCCATTAATTGATGGCAAAAGCTTTATATATTTTTTCTTTGTACTTTGCACCATACACTGATGATAATGTTACTGTTTAAAGTTTTGTATCTATGTATCTATGACCTTTTTACATTATGAATGGGGGGGTTTAAGTCAAACCGGGACTTTTCTGGAATTCCTGGTGAATGAAGGCGTAAAACTAATTGATATTTCCTGAAGACTTCAAGCGCAGTACGGCGATGAGACTCTTAGCCAAAATAAAACATTAGAACGGTGTAAAAGTTTTTAAAGAAGGCTGCATGTCCATGAATGATGATCCGGGGCGAGGTGGCTCGGACCCCACTGTAGCTGTTCCCTTGAACATTCTGATCCTTGAAAATCGACAGATAACTTGTCACCAAATCTGTGTCTTTGGGAACTGTACACACAACCATTCACCAACACCACTTGTCCATTACAAAAACTCGGTTGGGAGTTATTGCCACGTCCCCCGTCTAGTACTGACCTCACTTCAAGCCATTACCACATGTTTGGGCCTTTAAAGGAGTTCCTGGGAGGCCAGTGTTTCAGACAGGCAGTCTGATCATGGCTCCAGCGTACAGAGAAAACTTTCCAAACACTGGGATAAGTGCATTAGTGTATCAGGGGATTACAGTATATAGAGAAAAAAATGGACTTTTTACTCTTATAACTGTGTTCTGTTGTTCTGCATGACCAAAAGTCCCGGTTTGACTTAAACACCCCTTGTATTTCAGTGCTTTATCTGGACCTTGTTGTAGACCTCGGCACGTTACACTCTGTAGTGTAAAGGCGAATGTCGGTTCTATCGTGTTGCAAAAAGAAATGACTGACATGCACGCCATGCGCGTCTGGTGCAGACAACACACTGCAGCTGTCACACACGCTGTCACTGAGGGTGTGTTCATACAGTACTTAAACAACACTGACATAGCGCTTCGAAGTTATTAGGGATGACGTTACCAATATACAATAGATTGTACAGTGCTGTGCTTTATCTGACACACCCCAGGCTTTTCTGTGTTACTTAATGCATTATTGTATCAGTGAAAGAAAGACTCCACAAAAGGCCGCTTATCCAGACAAAAAGTACTGTGTCAGATGCGTAAAATAAAATAGGAGCCAATAGACTCATAAAGCTGTATACGGTGTACCTGGATGTACTGTTTTCATTTATTCCTTGAAGCAAATAGTTATCACTGCACATAATGACTTTTAGTAGCTGTTTTTTTATATTAAAAAGGTTTAAATCCATGATTGCTTCTCAGCATCACTTTATACAGTACAATGTCTGTTCTAAGGCTTTTGCACAGTCCTTAAAAGTAGAATAACTGTGCTGGCTTTATAATAGCTCTATAGCTTTATAGGAATTATAATAGCTGTCATGAGCTAAGTTTAGATCATAGATTGATAGAATAATTAGCCTGATGCTTACCTTAGTTATTTCATGGTGTGTTTCATGGTGCTTCTTGAGCTTATAGGCGAAGAGGTTGAGGATCATGACGTAAAATAAGTTACACACAGATGGAAAGGTGCTTGCTGGTGTTTGTTCTGCCTCTGTGCAAGTTTACTACTTTTCTGTCTGCAGGTATGGCAAATCCCAGACCACACTCCAACCCGGCCCATCAGCGAGCCCATTGTGGTTCTGGAGGGCCACTCCAAACGTGTGGGCATCGTCAGCTGGCACCCCACTGCCCGCAACGTCCTTCTCACTGCAGGTGTGTACTGTACGCTCAGCTCGCCCACATCTCTACGCTCAACGCACATCCTTCCCGCCTCTGTTTTACCTTTGCGTGTTGTCTGTTAAACTTGTCTCTCTGTCACAGGCAGTGATAATCTGATCATAATCTGGAACGTGGGCATCGGAGAGCCGTTGATCACAATGGAAGATCACCCAGACCTCATCTACAACGTCAGCTGGAACCACAACGGAAGCCTGTTCTGCACGACTTGCAAAGACCGTCGCCTTCGCGTTTGCGACCCTCGCAAGAGAGAGGTGGTGGCTGTGAGTCTAGAGAACGAAAGCAATCAGTGATCCAGATATGGTCGAGCATGAAAGCTGGCGAGCACAATAAAGCCAGAACTCTCAGAGTATCCAAAACAGATTATTGCAGATAAGGAATTATAAGGAAATATAATTGGAAAAATTTCACTGATATGTTTTTGTCCTTGCAGGAGAGAATGGCGCCACATGAGGGCATCAGGCCCATGAGAGCCATCTTTACCAGAGAGGGTAACATCTTCACTACAGGCTTTACCAGGATGAGCCAGAGAGAGGTTGGCCTCTGGGACCCGGTACAAGCATACTCCCTACTTCCATCTGCCTCCAAGAATCGCATGCATGCATTTAAAAGCACAGAAAACAAAGCAGAAGTGCACAGGTAGATGCAAACAATATTTCTTCATTGCAGACAAATTTCGAGGAACCCATTGCACTTTTGGAGTTGGACACGAGTAATGGCGTCTTATTGCCATTTTATGACCCAGACACCAGCATGGTGTATCTGTGTGGTAAGGTATGTGCAGCAATTACTCAGCATCAGTTAAAACCCAGTGCTCAGCACTGTGTCACAGGTTTGAATCTCTCTCCCTCGTCTCTGCCTCCAGGGGGACAGCAGCATCCGCTATTTTGAGATCACGGACGAGCCTCCCTATGTGCACTACCTCAGCACATATAGCAGCAAGGAGCCACAGCGAGGCATGGGCTTCATGCCCAAGAGAGGAGTTGATGTTAGCAAGTGTGAGATTGCCAGGTGAGCTTGAGCTGAGTATGTACATATAATCAGCCAATCATGTAACAGCAGGGCAGGACCAAGTGATGTTTTTCGGGTCCAGTTTGCGTGTGCCTCTCGATTTCGTTGTCTGCTGTTGCAGCCGTGATCATCTCAGTGTTCAAGATGCTTTCCTGCTCAGGAAAGAGTGGTCATGAGGCCTCCTAGTGGCGCAGTGGTAAAGTGCTCGCCCTATCATCAGGAGATCGTTAGTTTGATTCCCGGGTGATGCTTTAACCTCTCACAACTGGAGGTCTAGAGAGAGCTGATTGGCCGAGCTCTCTCAGAGGGGAGGGATAAGAGGTACTTAGTGCTCCCACATTAATCACGGCTCTACAGCCAATCAGGGGCGTCTGTGAGCTCACGCAAGCGGAAGGAGCGGATAGCGCTGTCCTCCAAGTGTGTTACGCCGCCCCCAACGGTACGTGAGCGAGCAGTTCGAAAAGATGTGGTCAGCTGGCGTGGTTCGGAGGAAATTTCTATTTCTGATTCTGTAAGTATCATGATTTTATAAATTTTGTTACGCTTGTAATTCTAAACAAACGTAGCACACAATTTGCTTGTGCTGCCTGCCAATGTGTGAATAGTTTATAGTGCACCACCTTCAGGACTATAGAGGAACTGCAACATATTACCACCTCAAATGCAAACATGTACATAAAATTAATAATAATAATAATAATAATAAAAGATTGGAATCACGATATGTTACTTTAACTTATTTGTATCTCTTGTTACTATACTCATTATGAGAAACAGAAGAAAATATCTACAACTGATGTAAGATATGTTTGCCTTAAGAGTTCAGCTTTGATTCTGTGTGTTTTAGATTATACAAGCTTCATGAGAGGAAATGTGAGCCTATCATGATGACAGTCCCTAGAAAGGTAAGTATTTACCTAACCAAGTATGATCAGTTTAACCATATAAATAGCTCTTTTTTTAAATAAGAAAGATTATGCAGTTTTGAGTGACATATCCTTTTTTTCAGCACAGCATAGGCAATATGAACTGAATTTTATTTCATTTAAACTAACTATATAAACCTGATTGAGCGAAAGATTTTAAATGGGTCACATAGGCAAGGTAATATCACAGATATACATAATAATTCTATGATGATGGTAATATTATTATTATTATTATTATGATTATTTTGAGAGTTCTACATTTTTGCGACATCATTCCCATATTCCAGGAGTAAAGTTTACATATTATAAAAGTAATGATAACTTTGGTTCTACCTGACATATCTGGAAACCCAGTTGCACAGTTTGAAGTCTGAAGCCTCCCTGTTATCACACACTGGCAAGGCTTTCCACTGGCACACACTTTCCATAAAAGCCTTCCATATATAGTATATATATATATATATATATATATATATAAAACGTCATTGGTCTATACTGTGTTCCTGGCACAGGTCTGTGCTGCTTAGGTTTCATGAGTCTATTTCTAATAATGTTTCTTTCCTCCTCTCCAGTCAGATCTCTTCCAGGATGACCTCTATCCCGACACAGCAGGTCCGGACCCTGCGCTGGAGCCTGAAGAGTGGCTGGAGGGGCGAGATGAAGAGCCCATCCTAGTCTCCATGAAAGATGGCTACATTCCCCCAAAGAGTAGAGAGCTGAAGGTGGCCAAGAAGAACGTCCTGGACACCAGGCCTGCACCGCGCAGGAGCATGTCGTCTGTCGACGGAGGCAGCTTGCCGGTAAGTAGACCGTCCATCTCTCACTCTTCCATTCCATTCCACACGTCATCTCTTCACCCTGTTACTCCATCCGACGCTTTGTTATCCTGCTTTCCTTTTATCCTGCTTTTCCATTCCTTGTTTCTTGTCTTCTAAAACGTTTTATCCGTTCTGTTCTTGTCCCTTCTTCTTTTTCTCCTCTTTTTTTCTCCCATCGACTGTCACTCCATCCTTTTTTTATTTATTTTTTTATTTTCTCTGCTCTTCTTCCTGTACTCTCCCTGTTAGCCTCAATTGTTGGAAAAGCTTATAGAGGAGATTCAGAGTCTGAAGGCTGCAGTTCTGTCTCAAGAAAAGCGAATCTGTGACTTAGAGAATAAGCTCTCCAAGTACAGCAACGGCACTGTGTGAGCGATACAGTAAAGCACAAGCACCCCTGTACCCACTGCCCAAACACCCCGACCCCTTTATATATGCACATATATATTCCTCATTACCACAGCATTCACACAAGTGCATTCACGACTAAACAAAACTAAACTGCATCCATAATTATGCAGGCTTTAATCAGACAATAGTCAAATTCAGCCTGGCACATTCTCTGTTGGAAAAACACCAAAGTATGTTAGACCTCAACCCAGACCGATTAGTAACGGCAGACATTTTTTAGTGACATCAGAACTGATGTTGTTGCACAAAAAGAAGATTTCCTCCTTTACCGCGTAGATTGTTCTAGACCGATTCTGTTAGTCATCACCACCACCAAAATTATCCAGACTTTTTTGTCCCTCCCTGGTCCTCCGTGAGGTCTTCTCACTTCGCCCCCTTACAGTGATGTGCTATAAAACTGCCCCGTCCATTTATTCAGCACCCACACTCATTATTTATGTTTGACTAACATGACCGATCTCATGTGGCTCTCAAAATGTAAATATTCTTTTAGAAAATGAAATGTGCAAGATCTTAAAACCAAAGAACATAAAAAAAAGTTGAGTTTTGTGTGTTCTATAAAGGATTTGTGAGAATGACGGTATCAATAAAAACATCTTTTTGTAAAAAAAAAAAAAAAAAAGTCTGTCTGGTTGTTCTTTCACACACACACACACACACACACACTCACACACACACACACACACACACTCACACACACACCTACACACACACACACACACACACACACACACACATACACACACACATACACACACACACTCACACACACACAAACACACACACACACAAACACACACACACAAAATGCTTCATCAGCTGTAAAGGTAAATGAGTAATTTGATTCAGAAAACAGGATTACCTGAAATTAATATGATGTCATTATGCAAACAGTGATTTTCTTTCGTACTTAATTACAACCTTACAGAAGCTTCTTTCTTTTCATTCGTTCTTATTTCTTTAATTCATTCCTTGTATCTTCCCTGACGTCTTTCTTACTTTTTTCTTTCCTTCTGCCCTTTTTGTTCATTCCTTCTTTCCTCCTTTCTTTTTTGTTCATTCCTTCTTTCCTTCTTCCTTTTTTGTTCATTCCTTCTTTCCTTCCATTCTTCTTTTTCTTTTTTACTTTTTTTCTTTTTTTACTTTTTTTCTCTATTTCCCTTCTTCCTTATTTCTTTTTTCCTTACTTCATACTTTTCTTCTTTCCCCCTTTCTTTCTTTGCATCTTCCTTCCTTCCTCATTCTACGTTCCTTCATAACATCCTTCTTTCTTTTTTTCCTTTTACCCTTGTTTCCTCCCTCCTTCCTCATTTCTTTCTCTTTGCTTCACTTGTTTTCGTTCCTTCTTTTACTTCCTTTTTTCTTTCTTCAATCCCTTCCTTATTTCTTTCCTTATTAACATCCTTCTTTCTTGCTTTTCTTTTCTATATTCTTTCCCTCCTTCCTTCAGATATTTCTCTCTCCAGCCCACTGATACAACCTTACTAAATAAAAAATTGTTAGAATCTGTTAACATCAGCCTGCTTGAGTTCACAAAACCTTTTGGTTACATAAACAAACAGTCAGGGTACAAAGGTTGTACAGATGCCCTCCAGGTCCTTGCCCTCAGCCTCTGTACGGGGTTTGTACTTTTCACATCTTTCAGCTCTGTAAAGAAAAAGAACTAGATGAAGTCCTTCAATTAATAAAGACCTCATCTGATTTCCACCTAGCTTCATTTCCCTTGGATACAGTTTGCTCAGTGGACAAGGAGCAGACAAATTTATTTTGAAGAACTGATCCCATGTGAGTATTTGGTTTCTTCCCACCTTCTCTCTCTGTCTGCATGGATCTGAGCAGGAGAGAACAGTGCTCGCTTCTGTTTTCAGGGCTGAAGCTTGGTGGAAGGAAGTGGAAGGAATTTAGTCATGTGGGAATTATTCTTCTGCCTGATGCCGTCCATGTTCCTGTTGTTGATCGCTATGCTTTTTCAATCAGTGTGGATTTTTCGTCTTGTGGAGAAAGGAACAAAGCAACTAACTTGGCATATATGGATTATAATCTGCTCGATACTGAAGCTTCAACATCCCAACGCTTTGCACTCCGAGGAGTCCAAGATCGAGCTGATATACAAACCAACAGCTCTGGCAAACTACATCATACAGAACTGTAAAGCTTTATCATGTGCGCCGATGGCTAGGTGGCCAAAAGCAGACCCTCATCTCCAAATCCTCTTCAATTTCATATGCCCCATTAAAGGAGACACGCTAGAACACTGTGGAATAACCTTCTCCCGGGATCATTTACTTTTACAAGATGGTGGTATCATAGCCCTGGATTGGGCTGTCAGGCTGAAAGACCAGGCTAAAATGGAACATCATCCAGGAGAAAGAGTTCCCGGCTGCAGTCCCAGCACTCCACCCATTATCATTCTGATTCCTAATGCTTTGGGGAAGATCACGCAGAATTTGCTGAGCTTGTGTCGCTTAGCTCTGCAGCAAGGTTTCTACCCTGTGGTCTTCCATCGGCGGGGTCATGGGGGGTGTCCGCTCGCTACCCCACGCTTCCAGGAGTTTGGGGATCCATTTGATATGGTGCAGGCGGTAGCATACATTCAGAACCACCATCCATCTTCAGGTCTGTTTGCCGTGAGCGAAGGTTCTGGGTCTGGTGTGCTGCTGTCTTATCTTGGGGAACGTGGCTCATCGTCCTACCTGGTAGCAGCTGCTTGTATATCACCAGTGTTCCATGGCCAACTGTTCTTTGAGACACCTTGGCCAAAAGTGTATCATGAAGCAGCGCTGCTTTTCCGCAAGCAGCAACTCAGCAGGTAAATTATGTTTTCAGATCTAAATGACGAGAACCTTAAAGCAGTAGAGGTTTGGTAGTGGATATCAGTTGGTGAAAGTAATAACTCAATCGAAATAGCAACTCAAGTGGCTCCCAACCCCCTTGATAACCCCCAATGGTGTGATGCACTGTGTGGTAGGGTGAAGGTTGGGGTATTTAACGTGTTTGTTATATATTGGTCTTTAACGATTGAAGGTAAACCTAGTTCAACAACTTTGTCCCTATACCCAGGTATGCAACTGCACTAAGTTCTGTTGTGGATACTGCGATAATCTTCCACTGTCGTTCTCTTCAAGACATTGAAAAGTTGATGTTCTGCTCAGTCAGATTATTAGACGCCAGTCAAAACGACACACCGGAGCAGCATATGAAGCTTAGATCTGTACGTACTAACTGGGCTGCATACTGGGAACGTAATGAACTCTTGCAAGATGCCGATGAAGTCGCTGTTCCTGTGCTTTGCATATGCAGCACTGATGACCCTTTACTACCCCCAGCTTCCACCTTACCCATGTCCATCTTCCAGAACAGCCCATATTTCTTTCTGGCCCTCACATCCCAGGGAAGTCATTGTGGCTTCTTGGAGGAGGGCCCTCAGAGCGGCGATTCCTGGAGCCACAAGGCTGTGCTGGAATATTTTCGGGTTGTCACAGAGTTCTTTAAAGTTGAGGAAAGGCAATGCTTCATGGGAGGGTTTGATAGATGGGATGCAACTGTCCAAGGGCTTAGGCATAAAACAGGCGTCATGGCGTATAGAAGGAGGAGATCCTCAATGCTGCGGAGAGAGAGGTCTGTCTTGGGTTTACAGAGACAACTGTCGTCTCATTCAAGGTTGGACACCTTTGAAGGGCAGGAGACGTTCACATGGACTAGATCATACACTCGATAATAAAGAGAACCAAAAGATGAGAGTATAGATGTTAAGAGGGAACAGGAAATGGAAACGCCAAGGAAACTGATGTAGCTGAAAATTTTTGTGTTCTAGAAACCATTATTTTTTTGCTGGTTAAGTTCCAGTGTGATTTCAAGAAGGTATAGCCTTAAATCTAGATATTTCCCCAACATATCTATTCATCACCCAACACACGTGCTTGCAGAAAGATTTTTCATACAGTTCTACAAACACTACAAAGTACAAGGATGCCCTGAAAACGCAACAAATAAATCCATCTGGTTAAATGCAGTGTTTGGTTTTCTCTCTCTTCTGTCCTTTCTATAAGCAGAGTAGACTGTTATGTCACGTAAACACGTGATATTATTCACCACTCCTTTTAGTGCTTTAGTGCTGGTGGAGCAGGAACATGAAATTATTGTTTCTGTCCAGTAAATAAACCGTTTTGAATACCTGGAACTGACTCCACGGCACTAAGGCTATGGGGAAGTCAAGATTAAGACAGAAAGCAGGAAATGTGAATTGAATTTCCTGAATGGTGGATCAAACACACAACGCATGCATTTTTTTCATGGCGGAGCTAGTAATACTGACACCATGCATGATTTAATAACTTCTGCTCTATTATTTTCTTTATAGGTGATGTCTCTTTTTTTTATGCACTTCACATAAAAAAACTAAATATTTGTATTTTATTAAGAGAAAATATCTTAAATATAGTTACAATGTACAGCATGTAGGAATTCTCCTTATACGGTGATCACAATAAATTGGGATCACAATAAATGAATGATAAACATATTTCTAGCTATTTTAAACTTGAAATAGTCATGTTTTATTGGCATAATGTTAAATATTTATTTCAAAATTATCTTTTATTTGAAATTATCGATTTAAATCTTGAAATGAAAACATCTGATAAACATCAAATAACATTTCACATTTACCGTAATATATTTACTGTAATATATTTGCAATTTTAACAATGGTCATTGTTGCAAAAAGCAGCTTTACCGAATTGAAAAACTATAGAAATAAAAAAAATGTGAGGAAATATGTCTAACTTTAAATTATCAGTTTGTCCCTGAACCACATTTTTTATTTTTTGGAAAAATCACCTTCTCATTTTCTCACATACCAGCAAAGAAACACATTGAAACAGTCATATATTAAAATTACTTTATTACAGATGATTTTTTTTTATCCAGTAGCCCTCTGCCAACGAAAGGAGTAATTACAAACAAAACATTACATTTGTCCCCGTACAGTTTTCAGAATTATTGTTTAAATTTTTTTTTTGTTCTTGTTGTGAATAAGCCATACATTTCGTTGTTATAATCTTCATGACATTCAGCTTTTCACAATCTATACATTTTAATACAGGTTATATATGGATCGTTATGGTAATGTTGAAGCAGAAATAAAAAAAAAAAAGGAAAAAGAATCAATAATTTGAAGGAATACTGGTGAACACACTGTAACTGTACAGACACACCCCTCGCTTCCCCTTGTTCTCACGCTTTTAGAAAGGATCATTAAAACACGGGAAAGATGAGGGCCGTGACAATGTGACGCACAAGATTACACTTCCACAAGAGGGCGCACTGCTGTCCTTTCCATGCTGCTGAACCTTACAGGAGAGCGACTGACCGTAACCAGTGTCCAGGTGTAATAATCTCTTGAATTTGGGGTCTTGTGGCTGCTCTCCTGATCCTGTCCATTAATAGTATTTATGAGGTTGTGAAGTGATTTTGGCATGTTAGCTTCTCTCTCTCTCTCTGTTTTTTTTTTTTTTTATAATTTGGCCCCGATCCTTTGAGGCCTTAAAGTGCAATGGCTCAGTCGCTCGTAATACGCAATGCTAAAATAAAGTTGATTTTATTGACATCTATATGAAATAAGTGATGCCATGCGCACATCTGGGAACACGTACAACACTTTAATTAAATGACCACGAAGACAAGCAGATGAAAAAGTCCAAATCATTGTTTTATGGCAGTTAATGGAACATGAGGCGAACGTCCTTGGATCGTGGAATAAACTAAGATTCACAAGTGTCTTTTGGTGAAATAAGAGCACAAGCCTGAGGAGCTTTAATGTGTGGGTGTGTGTGTGTGTGTGTGTGTGTGTGGGGAGGGGGGGGGGGGATGCGTTGCTGTTTACGTCATAGAGGATGCAAGGTGCTTGATTTTTTTTTTTTAATTGCGTTCTCATATAATATCTTGCTTTAAATATCTGGGGGTTTGTTTTTCCCCCCTCGAGTTCTAGCAGCTAATCTTAAATCTAGCTTTAAATTTGGGTTTTTCTTGGGTTCATAGATATATCTTTTTTTTTTTCTTTTTTAATACATTTTCTATTTGTACAATATACACAGACTTTCTCTATACATCCCACTTTAAAATTGTCTCCTCACTATTTTTCATAAACATGGTTTATATATATTATCACATCACAGTACTGTGCAAAAGTCTCGACACCCCCTCTCGTTTCTTCATAATTTGCTTCCAAAGCTTCAGACTTTCCTGTGTTTTTAATATAGTCATGAGGAATAGATCTCTAGGCTTCCTGAAGGACTTTTTTTGCATCTCTCGTTTTCAGTCCAGTCCCTGTACCTGAGCAGTTCCAGAGAAATGTTTTTTTTTTTGCTTGTTAAGCCACAAAGTGACCTATGAATCCTTCAGGCTTAGAAAAAACAACAAAAAAACATATATATATATATATATAAAAAACGTAATGCATAAAAACCAGTGAGAAACGAGTGCGGATGATGACGGACGATCAGGCCGGTGAATAAGTAGACTGGTGATGGCATTCAGCTGAGTGGTTGGAACAGAAGAGAGGAGAAATGAGGTTGCTGCTGAGGTTGTTACATAAACAACCCGTTTTTACATTTAAACTGGGGGTGTCTTTGGGTTCTTTGTAGCCGGTCACAGTACAACATTTGCCCTCATTTCTGTAATCTTAATCTACATCATTTAATAACGAGGGTTTCTCAAGACTTGTGCACAGTACTCCATGTATGCATATATATATATATATATATATATATACATACACACACACATACACTTTCTGGCATTCTTTTTTTTTCTCTTAATCATTACTTTGTACATGTAATTATAAACGGTGGTTGAAGGGAGCTCTGGGACGAGCGTGACAGTGATGAAGGCATCGCAGACGTGACAGCAGGGCTCTCACTCACCCTCAGCAAAAAACATTCACTGGTCACAAACCTGCCTGAAAGAGACCTTCCCACCCCTGAAACCCACATATTCTGCCCTGACTCCGAGCCCGGAGAGGGGCAGAAGGGAACACGCCGTAGGTCCGAGACCAAGAGAGAGGACACAGAGCAGCACATCAAAACATTCTTTGAAGATGCTAAAAAGCTTCTCTTTGCATAGCTGGGATCAAAGTTAACTTTGGCATTTTAGATAAGAATCAAATATCTTTTATCTTCCCTAAGGAGAACATACACACACTGACACAAACTTAAATCTTTTATAACCCAAATCAACCATCAGTATATAACCATATTCACGCTGAACTCTCTCCCATGATATTTCCAACATCCACTTCCTTATTCAGCTCTTCGAAAACAGCCTACAATAGGGTAAAATAAATGCTTTTTTTTTTTTTTTAAAAATGCAACAAGGTTCCGGTAGTGTGCTTGTATTAGGAAAAATAAGTGTGGACATAACGAACTGTACATATAAAACGGTCATTGGTACACTTCTCTATTCTCACATCAATGGAAATCTTGAAGTGACAATAAAAAAGTTCCGATTGAGAAATAGTGGATGTAACCGAGGTTCTATGAACACTTGGACACATTTTACATCAAAAACACGCAGATGAAGTGTTTACAGAAACATGGCGTATAAACACCTTGCCAAGGTTTCTGAGAATTAGTTAAAGAAATACTCACAAAACAAACAAACAAAAAAAACCACCCTACCACTTCCTTCCGAATCCTATCAGCTTCCTGTTGCACTTTTTCTTAAAAACCTTAACAGTTCTCTTCATTCACTGAAGGTATACGGTGAAGGAGATTCTCACCGTCCCTGATGGTTAAAACACAATCGTTCAGAACTTACTACT
Organism: Platyallabes tihoni; assembly: GCA_030068045.1. NCBI lineage: Eukaryota > Metazoa > Chordata > Actinopteri > Siluriformes > Clariidae > Platyallabes > Platyallabes tihoni. Next base: position 3,628,040 of record JAQQZS010000011.1, read on the forward strand.
CAATGCTGTTAATGATCTGATAATGTAACCACTTGGAGAAATACTCGCAGGCTTCCTTCCACATCCTGTCAGCTTCCTTGTTCCACTTTTTAAAAAACCTTAGCGTTAAAACTGATCGTCTCAAATCACCAAACCGTAATCGATTAACCGCGATGGTTCTCATTGAGAAGATACACAGACTAGAACATTCTCTAACAAACCGAACTGCTAAACATCCAAAACATCAAAAAAACGAGACCATGATAAAATCCAGGCTGGAATTCCTGAAAGTCTCGAAACTGGAAAAAGAGCTTTTCTTAAACGAGGGCGTCTTATGCTTTTACATTACGACAAAAAGGGGCTTAAAATTTATTAACGTTTTAAAATCAATGTGTTTAACAGATTACGTGCCCCAAAACTACGACGGCACCGAAGCATAACTCGCTACGTCTCTGTCATTCCGTCGTTAGTGCGCCTTGTGTGTCCTCATGGTTGGATTCTTACTGTGCAATCAGCTGATTAATCTTTTATAATGCCTGAAAAACATGATGCATACATAAACTGCCTACATAAACACTCAAACTCATCCTCTCTTAAACACATTCATCACTGCTAACCTGACTTATACATATACATATACTGTACAAATACTGTACAGGGCATCCTATAGTTCAATCAGATTCGCAAAACTCATACTTCTGAACCTGTGAACCTTAAAATATAAGGTGCATTTCTCTTCTTTCTTTTTTTTGGTTTCAAAAAATAATAAAGTGTGGAAGAGGGAACGCGAGAAAGCAAATACCCCTCTAGGGCTCCGTGTATCCTCTCTCTGACCTGGGTGTACCTCATGCCCCTCGCGGAGAACGTGTGTGTGTGTGTGTGTGTGTGTGTGTGCGCGCGCGTGCGCGTTGAGTGAGGGGGGAGAGGGGGATGGGGGTGTTACAGTGGGCTGGCTTTATGTGAATGACAGGTGCGAGCCGTTGGAGATCTGAGAGGCGATGCTGGCGCTCCTGCTCATCCCCTGCTCGCTGCGAGCTCCCGCAGATGTTCGGCGCGACGCTTGAGGGCTGTTCCGTGCAACGCCGCCGCCGCCGCTGCTGGACCTTTGGCTGCCACCTGTGCCATGGTGGCCCCAGGGAGAATGCCCGCCGTGTCCCCAGGGCTGCTGGATGGAGCCGCTCTGGCTGGCATGGTGTTGATGGTGCGGGTGGTGATGATGGCCGTGCTGGCTGCCCCAGTGCCCCTGCGAGCCGGCACTGTGAGGCGAACCCCACGCCCCCGGAAAACTGTGGCTGTGGCTATCGGACGGGGCCAGGTTGGAAAGCACCATGTTGTTAAAGCCGAGGCGCATGCTCTCCGAGTCGAAGGCCTCGACCTCCCGCGCCTGCCTCTCCAGCAGGCTGCGGATTCGCTCCGAGCGCTCGTTCTGCAGCGTCACCATCTCCTCCTCGATCTGAAATATTATCAGTCGTTAAGATCGAACGGTCGACACGGAATATCTGCTGCATACGGTACACGTACCTTCTGTTCCAGCAAGGCCCTGCGCAGCGAGACTCTCTGTTCTAGCTCTTTCCGTTCTCTGTCGTGCTGCGCGTCGGTCTGCATCTTGATTTTGCTCTGATACGCGTTCAGCAACTCCAGCTCCTGCTGAAGCTGCATCTTCAGCACCTGACACTCTGCCTCCTGGGCTTCATCCAATCGCAACTGAAGAAACAGGACAGAGGACAGAATGATGTCGCGGTATTTTTATACCAAGTCATTACTAACATTTAAAAAAAAAAATTAAGATTTGATTGTTTACATTACAGCACTGAAAATATTTTTAGTAACCAAGAGCATTAAAATGCATTAAAATTATTAAGAAATATCATCCATGTAACTTCAGCTAGTTTTTCCACCAAACTACAGGAGAAATAAAATGCCTCATCATGTCAGAACTGGATTTCTGACTCAAAAATAATTTTTTAACACGGACTCTAGGGCTGAAACGATTCCTCGAGTAACTCGATTACAAAAAATTATCTGCAAATTGCAAAATCTTCTGCCTCGAAGCTTATTTTAATAAATTTTAAAGGCTTGCGTTATGTTTTTGCGCAATTATTTGTTTGCCGTGACACAGCGCGCTTCCGGATGCAAGACGCCAGTAAACACCGATGAAGAAGAAGCGCTTACGTCACCCACAAAGCGGAAGGAGATGCAAACAGTTAGCTGTGTATTGATTTGATGTAGCATTCTGTTGCGGCTGCAAAATGGAAGGGAGCGATAAAAATATCAGTGAACCGAGAGATGAAGAAACCAGCAAGAGAAAATGACAGAAATTGTCAGTAAAGGTTTATGTTATGCCTGAGCTGTAGATTTAGAAACTTTTAGTCCTGAAAGTTAAGTTGCACAACTTAGTTTTTTTGTATAATTATTTATTTTAATGTGCCTTAGTTTTTTTGATACTTAAATTCATTTGAAATACCTTTTTTTTTTTTTTTAGTTTTTGCATCTGAGAAAAGGCTTTAAAATAAGAATGCATGACACTGTAATGCACTTAATTCATCTCAGGCAGCTTTAAGCTGTTCCTTGTATTGTGAATAATGACAATGTTTATTTTTGATAAATGTTGATAAAACGCTGTATGCATTTGAAAAATAAAAGTAGATTTTTCTAAAAAGAAAACCTTAATTAATCTTTGTTTCTCTTGTATATTTTACATTGCTGTTTAATTAAGCAAAAGTTCATTTTATCCGATTACTCGAATAATCGATTAAATTTTTTGGTAGAATACTCGGTTACTAAAATATTCGATAGCTACAACCCTAACAGACACAATATATTAATGTCCTGTAGGTTTCTGAGATATCGACGCTGCCCATCCCTCTTTACTCACAGCCTGCGTGGACAGCATGTCGTTGATGGAGTGATCATATTGCTCGGCGAGGATGGCCAGTTTTCTCGTCTGCTCCTCCTTCAGTCTCTTCAGCACGGCCTTGTGGTCTGACTTGGGCGTGGTCTCGAGCAGGTGGTTCCTCAGGGCCTTGTACTGCCGTGTCTGGATTTTACACGTGTCCTGGAACTGCTTCTTGATCTGTAGCTCTTTGGACTGAGGTGGAAAAAAAGGGGGGAAAGAGCAAGACAGAGAGAGAGAGAGATAGAGAGAACAAGACAGCACAAAAACAACAGCAGGACAAAAATATGAAATGTAGAACAAAAAGCTATTATGCGTTAATGATGAACTGCCAGGTTCAAGGAAAACCGTACAGTAGTTATTCATAAACACATTAAAATGTTCCGCTAACCTTAAGGCTCTTGGGCTGCTGCCGGACCTCCATGACATGCTTCCGGCGCAGTTCCCTCTCTCGGCGCTTGTTGTACTCCAGCTGGTTGGTGAGCTCGGTCTGGTGCTGCAGGCGGATGAGCTCGGTCCTCATTTTGTGGATGGTGCCCAGTTGTCTCACCTCCAGCTCCTGCATCGACTCGTGGTGACGCAGCAGCATGGCGTGCTCCAGGTCCTTCTGCGTCTGACGCTTATTCAGTTCCTGTGTTAGAGAAAAAAAAATGATTATTTTTTATAAAAAGACACCTCACGACAAAAGGCTGTAATTATTTCTGTACAGTTATATGTATATTGTCGAGGCTACAGTAGATGCCTGACGTACTTCTCGCACGAGGTCCTGCTCTACGTTGTGTTTGGCGATGAGGATGCGGCGTTTGAAGCGGCGGCACTCGAGCTCTAGGTACTGCCGCTGCCGGCGGAGCAGGTTGGCTTCTTCCTCGGCCTGGAAGTGCTGGATGTTCTCCTTCTGCTTGGACAGCCATTCTTGCTTCTCTTTCTTGGGGGTGGACTGGTTCTCGTTCAACTCCTGCGCACAAGTGTGAAGGAGACGGTACGATGCTTCAAATGTGCGCAATTTTTTTTAGCAGCAACAATTTCTATATTATTATTGATGGGGTTTTATTTTAAAAGACCGTTTCCTTCACACTTTAAACCCGTCTTAAATAATAATTTACACACACATTTTTCCTGAATCTTTTACAGCCCTGTTTTTCACCTGTTCGCTTTCAGGGGTCACCACAGCCAATCATCTGCCTCCATCTAACCCTATCCTCTGCGTCCTCTTCTCTCACACCAACTAACTTCATGTCCTCTCTCACTGCATACATAAATCTCCTCTTGGTCTTCCTCTAGACCTCCTGCCTGGCAGTTCCAACCTCAACCTCATTCTACCAATATATTCATGATCTCTCCTCCAAACCAACTCAATCTGGCCTCACTGACTTTATCTCCAAGATCATCTAACATGGGTTGTCCTTCTGATGGACTCATTCTTGATCCTATCCATCCTTGTCCCTCCCAAAGAGAACCTCAACATCTTCATCTCCGCTACTTCCAACTCTTTTAAAAAAAAAATTATTATAATAATAATAATTAAGGACGATTTATACAAATAGTCCTTTTTTTATTTGGGTCGACAGCTGACCACGCCCTCCAGTATATGCGATAAAAGGTGCTGTGAAAGTGTTAACTCAAACCTCTTTCAGTTGCTCCTTGCGTAGTTTATACTCTCGTTTCTGTGATTCGAGAAAGCTGCTCAGCTCTTTCTTCTGCTGGACCTGGATGTGCTGTTGGAACTTCTTCTCGTCGTTGGCGAAGGACTTGGCCTTTAAAACACAAACACATACAAATGTGTATTGATGTCATGTGACATGTCCGTAACCGGAGTTATTATTATTTTTTTGTAGGAATCCGCATGCTTTACATCTTTCTCCATGGCTGCTTGGTGCTTCTTGACCAGTTTCTCGATCTCGGCTGCGAAACTATTCCGCTGAGTCTCGAGCTCCTTGTCAAGCTTCAGCCTGTGCTCATCCATCTCGGCCTTCAGCTTGTTCTCCAGGGCCATCAGGTGCTTCTGGTGCTGTCGCCTCATCCGCTTATAGCCGGACATCTGCTCTCGTAGCTCGGAGTCCTGCTCGTGTTCCTGCATCTGCCGCGTCACCTGAAGAGAGCAGAGACCTTAGTCAGCTACGCCTCGTACAAACATCACCCCATTTGAAATAATCGAGAACACTGTGGAACATTCAAGCTCCTCATTATTTAATTATGAAATAACCCGCTCCCAGGATGAGTGTACGAGCTGAGCTGAGCAGTGACTCACCAGCGAGGCTGTGCGGATGGTGGCGAAGTGCTCGCGGTTGCGGTGGTATTTGCGCGGGGGCGGCTGTGCCGAGGCTGCCTGGGGCTCGGGGGGATGACTGCGTGCCTCCGGGTCATCTCGGTAAACCTCTTCCTCTTCCTGTCGTACAGCACAGTGAAGTAATAACCAGACTTACTAGCATCCACAACTACACGAGTGATTATTTGAGATGGGAAATGATTAACGCAGAACTGAAAAGCCGCACGCGAACATACAGGCTTGAGGTGTATGACGGAGCTGTTGGACATGACGGTGTGGTCTCCTTCCATCAGGTCCAGGTCACTCTTATCGTCCGCAGCGTCAGGAAGGCTGTTCACGGAGCTGCTCTGAGAGCTGGCGCTGATGGACATGCTGGGAATGGACTGGTTACTTCCTACGCTGTTCACTGTGCCTGTACGCCCGGCCGCGTGGTCGGGCTCCTGCATAGACACACACACACACACACACACATTCACCATAAGATCCTAAAGTCTAAGCAGCCTTTCATAGAGAAACTTATTGGACATGCTTAACTAGGAGCACGATCCTGACCTCATCTCCCTCTGGGGTCTCAGTAGCTGGGCCGTTGTGGGCCTCCTGAAAGAGGATCTTCTTCATCTTGCGGTACTGCAGGTTGTCCAGCTCCCGGACCGCGTCTTTGGTCCGGATGATCAGGTCAATCAGGACAGTCTCTGGTCTCTCACGCTGAACGAATGCATGCTGTGTGCACAGAAATTAAGCTCAAGTCAAATAGAATTTTATTTTATTATTAATGCTGTTCCCTCTAAACCCAAGACCTGCAGATCATTCTGACCAACCCTACTCCACCCTGTTATCTGGAAATAAAAAATGTGTTGGTTTGTGTTTTATAGCAACAATACTGGTGCTGACTGAACAAAGCATAGCAAGGCTAATACAAGGACAAGCCGGACAATGTAATAAGTGTACACTAAGCACTATAGAAACATTTGTACAAATGTGTGTGTAAGAGCCATATTTCATAATTTATTAGTTAAACATTCATTTATGATAATCATAAGCTGTTGTGTGACGTCATTCCATAATTGCGTAGTTGCATGATTATTACACACAGTAGAAGTTGTTAAGATGCGCAAGTTTTGGAGAACACAAGCTTTTGACCGTAATCTAAAACAGTCATGACTGGAATCACAATTCATCAAGATGCAAATAAGTTGTTGTAACCATAGTGGATTTATGCAAGAAAACCTTAAGAAGTGTCGAACGTTTTGATGTTAAAAATAAACGAAGGAACCAAAGGAACTCATGGACGTCCGAGTCGTGAGTAAACGAGTTCAATAAGAAAGATACGCATCAGAACTTGTGGAATAACATGCCTATACAGTGTGAATAAAAAACTGCCACGTTAAACATAAATGTGATAGAAAAAAAGCATTTTCTTAAATGTTACAATTGCAAAAATCATTTCTGTAATGTTGTGTATTGGCCACAAGTATAACTAATTAGCATCACAGGTGTCTACAATCTTGTAATCAGTCGGTGGGCCTACTGTATATACTGTATAGGGCTCCAGGAAGTCACTGTGTTGTTTGGTGACTTGGTGTGTACCGACCTCAACATGGACCAGAGGAAGCGAAGGAAAGAGTTTTCTCATGAGATTCGAAAGAAAATTATAGACAAAGGTAAAGGCTATAAGACCATCTCCAAGCAGCTAGATGTTCCTGTGACTACAGTTGCATATATTATTCAGAAATTTAAGATCCATGGGACTGTAGCCAACCTCCCTGGACGTGGCCGCAGGAGGACAATTGATGACAAATCAAAGAGACGGATAATCTGAATGGTAACAAAAGAACCCAGAAAGACTTCTAAAGAGATCCAAGAACTTTATGCTCAAGGAACATCAGTGGCAGATAGCCAAAGTCAGAGACTACATGAGAGACGACCAAGGAGGACACCATTGTCGAAAAAACAAATCATGAAAAAGCCAGACTGGAATATGGCAAAATACCGGTTATCAAGCCACAAAGCTTCTGGGAGAACGTCCTATGGACAGATGAGTCAAAAATGGAACTTTTTGCCATCATTGGAACCATCATTTTTGTCTAGGCCTGTTCCATGTGTTTATTTTTTTAAATAATTCCGTTGAAGCATGGTTGAAAAGCAATGTCTGACTTTCATTGGTTAACATTCATAGAATTTTTATTTACTTTTGTCAGATTAAAGTTATTTCTGTGACCATTGTGAGTTTTTCTTTCATTGCCCGAGGGGTACCAACAATTTTGTCCACGTGTGTAACTGAGGGCCCCTTTTCCACGTTCACAAATCTGATCCTAAATGCGTACGATCTCAGGATCATTGCCAAATTCCCTGTTTAGTGTTAACGTGGACAGCTTTGAGCCGTCACTCCATGACTGCTTGTTTAAAATAAGCAAAAAAAAAAAAAAGTTTAAGTTTGTGTGACAAGTTCAGCAACTTGGGAAAGCCGACTAATGATGTGCTGAACTAATAGAAAGTCTTGTTATAGGGGGAAAAAATTTGGAGGATCTGAAATGCTACTGTATATTGGGATGAGATTAACTGATTTTTATTATTGTATGTGAAATTAAAAAAATAAAATGGTGTACCACCAGTCTTAGATAATCAGTGCAAACAGCAAATAATTAAATCACTTGTGACTAAATCACTCATCACATTACATTATACAGTATTCGCCAAAATATACAGTAATGAAACTCTAATGCGCATTTGCGTTCGACGACGGGGCAAAGCTCCAGATGCACGCGTTATAAATGAGTCTCTCGACTGAGGAAAACATATTCATAGTTGAGTATTATTTCCACTCATACGGAAGTTGGTCGTGTCATCATCAAACAGCGAGGCGCTGCATACACACTTTAAACTCTTACATTACGCACACCGTGGTAAATCAACGTGCAAATAGTGTGTGTATTAATTTTATTTCAGAAATAACCTCACAGATTTAATTCATTTTTTTCAGTACTGTACATTTTGCCGCGTACTGTATTAATTATTGCATCGTCACGATTTAGTAGAACTAAGTAAAATGTTTTTCAAGTTCCACTAGCAGTGTTCACCTGTAGCAGGTCATCTGATTGTGGTCTGTCTTGGGGGATTTTCTGAAGACAAGAGTCCACAAAATTTCTAAAGTAATCCGTCCTGGGAAACAGAAAACAAAGCATCACTGTTTTTCACATTCAGCTTTGTTCAGACGTCCGTGGACTGCTGGTGCATCACAGACTATTATTTATGTGATTTATGTGCATTATGGAGACTCACCATTCACTAGACTGGAGAGTTGGGCTCTCGTTCTGCGCTATATGATATAAGGCACTCATTGCGTTCATATTGAACAGAGGAGGCTTCCTCTCAGCTGCAAGAGAAGAAAATGAGATCGATGAAATTTTCTCTAAACTCACATTACTGTATGTAAAACTTTAAAGCTTGGAGCCATCTTACCTAGTTCTATACAGGTGATCCCAAGGGACCAGACATCTACCTTTCCATCATACTGCCCCTCATCCATAGCCAGAATCACCTCTGGAGCCATCCTGGAGGGAGAAAGGAGGAGTGAGACGAGGCATCAGAAACGGTGTGTTCAGATAGTGATGGTTTAATCAGACGGACATGATCTGATCTAATGCTCACCAATATGGCGTCCCTACAAAGGAATTGGCCGGAGAAGCGATGGAGGCGGAACCGAAGTCTGCCAGTTTGACCTGGCCAGGTTCAGTCAGCAGGATGTTCCCAGCTTTGATATCCCTGAGAAGTAACAGATAAGACTGTAAGGGATAGTTTTTTTTTTTTTTTTTTAAGTGAGCGGTTATACAACAACATGGAAGCAGACAGAGATTTCTCCATTATCTTCGCCTGTATGAGGTTAGTGTTCAAAATATTTCTATATTTAACTAAATTTGGGTTTAAACAGGAAGCAGTCGTGATCTGGATTTGAAGGAACGATTTGCCCCGGGAAACGCTACAAATAAAGCAAATTCTAACAACAAATAGCATTCCGCAGACTATAACTATAGTCAACTCTTGAACTTCATGTTTAGAACTGATCTCAACCAGCCGCAGCAATTGCTTGATTAATCATGACCGTTCTGGAAGGTCTGTGGTTACAAATGATAATTTTTCAAAACCTCAGTATTTTCTACGATCGCACCCATTCAGGATCAAATTCAGAACTTGTTTCTAGTCAAACTCAGCATTTAAAGGAGACCTATTACACAAAATTCACTTTTTAGATGGGTCCTCATGAACACACACAACAAACAAATTATGTTTGTCCTTTTTTCCATTTTTGGCCGGGGCTTAAACAAGATTCAATTCAGATTTCCTTTGACAAATCAGATTTCCTTCCTTTTGTGACCTCATATGCTAAGAAACTCTTCCCCCGGGCCTCCGAGTGGCGCAGTGGTAAAGTGCTCGCCCTATCATCCGGAGATTACTGGTTCGGTTCCCGGGTGATGCTGTATCCTCTCACAGCCGGAGGTCTAGAGAGAGCTGATTGGCCGAGCTCTCTCAGAGGGGCGGGATGAGAGGTACTTTGTGCTCCCACATTAATCACGGCTCTACAGCCAATCAGGGTTCCTGTGAGCTCACGCAAGCGGAAGGAGCGGATAGCGCTGTCCTCCGAGTGTGTTACGCCACCCCTAACGGTGCGTGAGTGAGCAGTTCAAAAAGATGCGGTTGGCTGGCGTCACGTGGTTCGGAGGACACGTGATATTCTTCGGCCCTCCCGGCTGAGTGGTAGTAGTAGTCTTAATGTGGGAGCCCCCTAGTGACGGGGAGGAATTGGACATGACAAAAAATAGGGAGAAAATCAGGGGGGGGGGGGGGGGGGGGAAAAAA
>JAQQZS010000011.1:3677279-3689312 GCA_030068045.1 Platyallabes tihoni
GGGTCTCATGCTGTCTGCTGCCAGCGGTTTAAGACACAAAACACACATGGGTCTCTCCTCTGCCCCCACCATCCCCACCATGAATTCAAGCGCAACATAGGCTTCATCATGTTTTCCTTTCGGCTGGCTTTTTGGTTGATTAGGCTGATGATGCTGAATCGCCTGCTTTGTGGTCCATGTAACAAATGTATCCAATGACGTTATTATACTCACTACATACAGTACGCTACTGACCCGGTTTGTGTCCGCGGTAAAGTTAGTTTGATATTCACATATTCGCATCTCCGAATTCAATAGCTGCGTAAATAAACCCGCAAATAAAAACCCACATATATTTCCTCTCTACATTGTCTTTAAGCTACACCCGCCTTAAATTATACATGTTTCAAAGCATAAACACCATTATTCTCTATGGCGCAATGAATGATTTAGGGATCAACGCAAAACGATCCCTAAACCGTTATTGTTGCACTATGGTTCCACTTTTTCTCTGATGTTATTTTAATTGACTTGTATTAATGATCCATTTATTTGCGTTTGATTGTTTAGTTTCGAGTGTCCGATCTTTATTGTCAATAAAGAAAAGCATGAATTAGAATAGGTACTTTCCTATTATTTTTTACTAATTCCCTCCTGTTCATTTCGCCCCACCTGTCATGTCTGTATTGCCGACTAGCGGGGCGCGCCCCACACTTTGAGAACCACGGCACTAGTGAAACACTGGGATAAGTGCATTAGTGTAGATTATATGGAGAAATAAAGGAAGTTTTTACTCTCAACTTGTGCAATCAAAAGTCCCAGTTTGACTTTAACTCCCCTAGTAATTTGTAAGTATGTACATATGTGAATAAAAATATTCTGGGCAGGGGTAGCTCAGTGGTTAAGGCATTGGACTACAGTTTGGAAGTACTACTGTTCGGAAGGTCTCAGGTTTAAACCCCACCACCACTAAGTTGTCACTGTTGGGCCCTTAAACAAGGTCCTTAAACCCTCAAGTGGTCAGATGTGTAATGCGTTAAAAATGTAAGTAGGTCTGGATAAGGGTGTCTGCTAAATACCTAAATGTATACAAGTGATATACATATACAGTGGAACATTGGATTACAAGTATAATTCGTTCCAGAAGCATGCTCGTATATCAAAACACTCATAAATCAAAGCGAATTTTCCCCATAAGAAGTAATGAAAACCCCCCAAAAATAAATACAAATAAAAAAATAAATAAAAAAATAATTTATACAAAATATAAAGTAAAAATATAACAAATTAACCTGCAACCTTAATTTAAACTTTGAAAAAAGGAAAGATAAATCCCGACAGATAAGTGTATATTATTTATTTATTAATTGTAAATGTAATTATTTATAATTAATTATTATAATTATTTATTATTCACACACACACACACACACACTAACGGAAACACTGTTTTATTGGGAGAATAAACAAGAAACCTTTCTAATGACACTGAAGCGCGTGCACACACTAACAGAATCACTGCTGTAAAGTAAAAATAAAGCAAATTAACCTGCACTTTACATTTGAAAAGAAACTCAACAGAGCAGTGTTAGAGAGTGTGTGTGTATGTGTGTGTAACGGAATCAGTGCAGGCTGACATGGAGAGAGTAAATGGATCTTTAACCTCTCTAATGACACTTGCTTTTGCTTTATGCGCGTGTAAAGCATCTTTTATTTACGCAAAATAAAAGGTGCTTTACACGATTGAGAGAAGAACCATGGCTCAGTTGTGACGATCAATGTCAAAACAAGACGCACATGCATGCCACATGATACTCGATGATACTTGGTGCTTGTAAGTCAAGGCACACTAGTTTTTCAAGTTAAAATTTATTAAAAATTTTTGCTCGTCTTGCGGAACGCTTGCCAATTGTGTTACTCGCGATCCGAGGTTCCACTCTATCTATTTTCTAAACACAGATTTACACTTACTATGTAATTCTGAGGGTCAGTTCATATTAAGTGAAATACTCATGTTAAGATAATGCCTAAACTGCAATCCACAGGCTCTGTCCAGCGAGTCTTTTGAGCGACTCCCCATCTTCAACAAGTCAGTATGGAGACATTACCAGTTAGGGCCAGAGGCGGATGACTGGAGCAACCCCAGCAGTGGCTCTCGGGATGCCTCCACATTCAAACCAAATGAAGACTAACCTTTCCTGTTTATCTCTGACTGCCATCTAATGAGCAGATCCTGAAAATGCTGTTACATCATGACACATTTTTTCAATCCTTATTCGCTTATCTTTAGTATCTCAGGTACTGTATGTTTATCAGGGCAAAGGTGGAACTAAAACCAGTCCTAGGAACACCAGTGCGAAGGTGATAATAATGAGAATGGGGTGCCAGTTTATCTCGGGAGAACATGCAAATATGACCTCACACACAGCATAGACAAACTAGAGGGAACTCAGTTTGACTCGAACCCTGGAGCTACCTGCTACACCGTAATACCACCTGCTAATCACCTGATGATAAACTTAACACTTTACTCATTTACAGATTTTTATGGAGTTTATCAATGTTTATAGCGCATGGAGCCTCTTATCAAGAAGGACTGTGTGCAATGATCCTTAAAATGCTAAAGCAATTTCATACTGTCGCTAAAAAACGTTGCTTGTTATAGCACAGGATCTAGCAGAATTTGAAGAAATTGTGGATTTTTTGTATTTTATCCTTTCTAGTAAGGAATGCGTGTATGGTTGAATCAAACTCATATTCAGATCCCTTTCTTATATTTTAATATGTAAAAACTGCTGTGTAATAAGGTTATATACTGTATATATTAGTAACATAAGACGTATAATTGTGTGTGTGGTGATCTGGGAAAACCTTCCAGATGTCGCTGGAATTCTGGAAAAGTTTACATTGAGTAGATAAGCTGCTAGTTTGACAAACTTGGTCCTAAAATTGACTCTAGACTATAAATAAAGACCATATACAGTACAGTCTGTAAAGTCTTGAGCCAGCCCTCATTTCTTATTAAATTAAATGATATAGATTGCATTGAAGAAATGGGAGCAAATGTTTTCCTGCAACCGGCTGCAAAGTGCCTAAAGATACAATAATAGTTTTTTTTTTATTATTTTTTTTACCAACCTCGGCAGCAACCTCATTTCCCCTCTCATCTGTTCCAACTACTCAGCATTCAGCATCACCAGTATACTAATCACCGGCCTGAACATCTGTCATGACATCTGCCAGATCTGTTTCTTCACCTGTTAATGCCTTAAATTGGGTGTTTTTTAATGCTTCAATGATTTATATGTCACCTTGTGCCTTAAAAAAAAAAAAAAAAAAAAATCACTGTTCTGAAACTGGTCAGGTGCAGGAACTGGACTGAAAATGAGAGACAACCAAGTCCTTCAGGAAGCCTGGAGAATTATTCCTCGAGACTACATTAAAAATACATCTGACTGTTTGTACAAGCAAATTATGAAGAAATTAAGGATGACTCAAGACTTTTGCACAGTACTACTGTATATACAGTATAAATATGGTAATATTTCTTATTGAATCAAACTCATATTCAGATCCCTTTCTTATATTTTAATATTAATATATATAATGTAGTATATAAAATAATGTAAAAACTGCTGGTTGTAGACATGATGGTGTATGATTCTGTAATAGGGTTATAACATTAGTAAAGTAAAGTTTTCTAGTTTTTGTGCTTGAAAAACGAAAGAATTTAGGAACGTTGATTGTTCAACATATATTTTTTGATAGTTTATTTATTATAGATTAGATAAGTGAAATCAATAAATAGTATTTGCATTTCAACAACGTGTAATGTGTTCTACTTTTCTTTTTCTTCATTTGTGAATCATAAATGTAATTGAGATAAATGCAAAAGAGAAATATGTTTTGGTTAAAACAAAAACTATAAGTTCTTCAGCAGTGTTTTATTTATTTATTTTTTTTTCAATGAGATACGCGTTTGTCTGGTGACCATGATCATTTGTACTGATTCCAGCATGACCTACTTCATAACTCTCATTATTTAGTATATCATGCAGGAATCAATACAATCGAGTGTCATAAGTAATGCGTGAGAAATACATTAAAGTTATTTTTATTGCTGTGCATAGTGGCACCAGTTTGTGGTGGGGCGCTAGGAAGAGGAAAATGAAATTCATTAAAATTCACAAACATTATATCACACCTTAATACTGTGTAAGAATGTATTTAAGTCTCTTTTTTTTTTTTTTTTTTTAGAAATAAATAATTGTAAAATAAAATAATGGCATCTCTGAGAAAATCAGGACATACAGATGAGATTGTTATTTAATAATATAAATTATTATATGTAAAATGTAAAGTGTATAACTTTAATATGACATGCAAATACATTGATTCATTTGTAATGAGCCAGTGGGGGGAAAAAATAAATCTGGAATTTAGCATACAGACTTTGATAAGTTTTTGTAAATACACTATATGGACAAAAGTATTTGGCCAAAGCTGCAATGACATTGTATCCAAATATGGAGTGGGTTCCTCTTTTGCAGCTTTGGAGACAGTTTCCACTCTTCTTGGAAGATTTTCTACAGGATTTTGGAGTGTTTCTGTGGGAATTCGTTCCCATTCATTGTGTAGAGCAGTTATGAGGTCAGACACTGATGTTGGACAAGAAGGCCTGGTCCCCATTCTCCATTCCAGTTTATCCCAAAGGTGCTTGATGGGGTTGAGGTCCAGGCTCTGTGCGGGCCAGTCAAGTTCCTCCACACCAAACTCATTAAACTATGTGTTTATAGTCCTTTATTTGTGCACTGGGGCTCATTCATGTTGGAATAGAAAAGGGCCTTCATCAAACTCCTGCCCCAAAGTTAGAAGTATAGCATTGTCCAAGGTGTCTTGGTATGCTTAAGATTGGCCTTCACTGGGGATAAGGGGCTTGATCAAAACACTCACTCACTCATCGTCTATACCACTTTATTCTGTATTCAGGGTTGGGGGAAGGGCATGAGGCGGGGTGCACCTTAGACTGGGTGTCAATCCATCACAGGGCACACACATACACACAGTCACACAGAAATTCACACACTACGGGGCATTTGGGAACGCCAAATAACCTAATCTGCATGTCTTTGGACGGTGGGAGGAAAACTGAGAGCCCGGAGGAAACCCACCAAGCACGGGCGGAACAGGCAAACTCCGTGCACACAGAGACAGAAATCGAGCCTGGCCAGGAATCAAACCCGGACCCTGGAGGTGCAAGGTTTGGCCAAATAGTTTTGTAGGTGTAGGCGTTTGTTGGATTTGAGTTTTTGTTGTATTAGAATATGAGTTGTGCATTATGGTAGATTCAAATTTGCTCATCACTACATTCCCTGTTTCAGCTGAAAGATGTGTAGAGGTATGGTAGGCCTGTTTAGAGGCCCGGAGGTGAGTGAGAGCGCCCTCTCGTTGGGCTGCTGCTGGGTGAGGTGCGGGGCGACTGGTACGGCGACAGGGCTTGTAGCACACGCCCGCTCCGCTCCTGGATCATATGCTGTTGGAGAACGAATGGTCAGTGTTTATTTATGTAGGATTCATTATTATATCATATTCCATACAACTGCATACAGGACTATATTCTGAAATAATACCCAGCCATACTCACCCATGGTCCATCAGGGCGAAAGAGCTGCAGGAAGTTTCCGATAAACTCCCGAGATTTCTCTTCCCATTTCAGGATGAGGTCATGACTTTTCTCTTCAACACGGTGAACTAAGTGTTTAGACTTCTCTTCCACCGTTCTCACCGTCTCTTTCATTTTATCCACCTGGTTCTGCAGACGATACTTGTTCTCCTGTAGACAGAAAGTGACACATTATGGAGTGTAAATATACTTTTAAAAAAATGACTCGGACAACATCTAGCAAAGAATTCTTACAGTTTTCTTACATTGATAAAACCAACGTTGAGGTCTCGGGCTGTGTAGCCTCTTTGCAGGTTTCTCCGCACGTAGACGTCATAGTCTCGGACAATGCGTGTGATGAGGTCTGATGTAGAAATGCCTTCCGTCCTTTGTGTTGCTACAAACATTCCTAAAATAAAAATAAACCCACACGCTCCTTCATATTTTACATAATAGATTCTGCTAAGTAATAGCTTTGTACAGTGTTGTGCTTGGCCCCACCTGCTGCTTTGATATGTTTATATACATCTTCTGATCCTGCAGAAGTGTAAGGGATATCATCATGGGCCACAAAGTCAATCTGTATAACAAAGTTATTATTAAAGTTCTTAATTACAGCAAGGACTTTTAAACTAAGCAGAGTTCACAAGGAGATCATTTGAATTTAATGTGCAATGTAAAGGTGAGTATCACACTCTACCAACCCTGTGTTTCTTCAGGAATTTGGGCGTGATGGTCCACGGGGCATCACGGACCACCTCGTCTACGTAGCGGCAGTGTATGAGAGCTTCATAACGCTCGGCGTCAGTCATTACCGTGTAGCCTTTATATTGGTGCGTCAGCTTGTCACTGCAAACTGAAAACCACATGCATACAAACAATTAAGCCTGGTGCATGATGGAATTTAAAAGTTTTTTTTAAACAATTGGACACACATGCACATTCACACACTACAGACAATTTGGGAACACCAATCAGTCTAATCTGCACGTTTTTGGACTGTGGGAGGAAACCCATCAAGCACAGGGAGAACATGCAAACTCCATGTGCACAGACCCACACACAGAGGTGTAATCGAACCCAGAACCTGTAGGTGCAAGGCGACAGTGCTAACCACTAAGCCACCATGAAGTTTCCTGTTCTGTTTGTTTTTGCCAATTAAGTCATGTTGTTTTGAGCATTGTTTCTTAGTAAAGTTTTCTAGTTCTCGTGCTTGAAAAACGTAAGAATTTAGGAACATTGATTGTTCTTCAACATATATTTTTTGATGTATGTAGACCCATGTTTGAAGCTATAATTGTTATTGTTAGATTACTTGAATTACAATTATTAGATTGCTGAGTGTACAGGCTTGCATCCAGTCTCATCACACCATATTACAGTACATATAATTGGTAATATTAGTATTATTAATGAGATAATAGCTTCGAACATCATCTCCCTGTACACACACTTTATGCCATTCTGGTCCACCTTCTTTCCCATGTTACTGTGTATCATGGTTGGGGGTAAAACTTTACCTGATTTTATTTAAATATTGTATCGGAAATCTATTTCTATGTTTTCCTTCTTTTCCTGTTCTTCCCTATTAAATCCTTCCATAATAAAGAGTCAGAGTCTTCCTCCAAGCTGCTGCTCTGGTAAATAATATGTATGTGAGATGCGGAAGATGGATATTCCCTTTTCAGTGGTCTGTGTGTGTGTGTGTGTGTGTGTGTGTGAGTGCATACTCGTGCATCTGAAGCTCACCTCCAACAATCAGCCATGTGTTGGGGAAAAGATTCTTGGCCTGCATAAGGGCACGGGCGTGGCCAGAGTGGAAGAGGTCGAAAATTCCATCGGCGTAAACCCTCACAGGCCGGTGCGCTGTGAAAGAACATAAATAAGGCTTCTGTTCTTTAATTCTCTAAGAGAGTTCAGGAGCAGCAAGAACAGTATATTATGGAGAAGAAGAAGAAAAATGTCGTACCAGGAGTGCCACGCTGGGCCTGGGCTAAAGTCACTTTATCATGGGGGACTTCAGTATCAGTGCTTGAGCCTTTCGCAAAGATTGCTGGTTCCCTCAGAGTCTGTAAGAGACACAGGCTTACAAGGATGCATTTTTATTGTACATAAGATTTTTTGTCATCCTTTAAGAGGACAGTTGAAATTATTTGTTAAAAATATTACACCAGTTTTTTCAAAACAAATTCAAACAAACTCTTTTGAAAAATATTTTGACGTAAAACTGCAATGTCATTATTTAGACTGTCAGGGATTCTGGCAAATTATTTTCCTCAGACACATAAGGCTGTTTAGAACAAAACTTGTAATTTGAAAACCACAAAATATCCAACATTTCGAAGCTCTGGAGTTAGATTTTTGGTAAACATGACACTGAGCAATTTTTTTTTCATGGTCTAATTTACTGGCAGTTTGACTCAATGCATAATAGTGATATATTTTTATTAAAACTCAATAAATATATTATTTCTACCAAGTTGCATATGGACATTGCCACAAACACAGTCACATTTATTATTTATTTATTAATGGTGGAAGGTGATTTATAGCATTTTGCTAAATTATGCATCTATAAATTCTAATTTATAAAACCTGTGCTTTTTTAAACACTTTCATGAGTCAAAGAAATCATGCACAAAGTATTCACTATCAATTTGCAATACTTTTTGTGTCTTAAAAAATTGGCAAATGGATTGACCTTGTTTTGCAGTCAAAATCTTAATTTTTAATTACTTTCACATCCAAAACAATGATATTCTCTCACTCTCACTTACTCTGGAGAATAAATATCAGCATGCATCCAGGGATTTCATATCTACCAACATGAGGTAGGAGCAACAAGCTCCATAAACAAGGTATTAAAATCAGGGCCTTTATTTTATTGTTTTCCAAAAAAGGTTTGAAACAGTTATTAACATTATCAAGAAGGTGACACATACTGCACATTCCTGAGCCCTATATGTTATAAACATATACAGTATATATGTTTGTGTGTGCTAATTTAAAAAAACAGCAAAACAAAACAAATAATGGCAAATATGTTCTGAGCTTTAAAAAGACTTTGTTTTGTATTTACAGAAGATGCTCAACTAATAGTAACTGTTAGTTGACAATCATTCAATAAAATAATTAAAATAATAATAAACAATTTTTAAATTATGGGAGAAAACTATTTTGTGTTTAGAACAATGATAAATAAGATCCCATTGTCATGACAATCAACATTCTGTATATAATATATACTGTACATATTATCTTTGTGTAATAGAACAATATAGTTCATAGTAGTTATTAGTTCATCATGTGAATTGATTAATTTTCTAGCAGAACACGTAGGTTTACTGTGTAATGTCATAATTAATTCATGTCATCAATTTCCATATAGTCTGTGCCACATCAGTCTTACATATGGCCACTTACATAATCCTTGTCCTATTGAGAATTTTGATAAGAAACTGTAATCATAATTGCTACAGACATGCCTAATAAATTAAAAGAATATGTGCATGCAATCTAACTGATATGTGATGTTGTCAGTGGCCCTTGGACCATCAGCTGTTTGGAGTACACTCTCAAAGCTGCCAATCAAGCACAGGAAAGAGAAGGAATTACATAATCTTTACACCATACAGTTTAAACCCAACGAAACTTTAAGGAACGTACAGTAGTACAGTATATGCGTTTTAAACTACACACTGATTATACTGTATACTTTACTTTTTTTTTTCTTTTTTTTTTTATGTACATCATTTTAGAAGTTACAAGCATATCATGTGAATGGGTATATACAATTTACACTGTACTTTCATAAAACGAATAAATATTTATGGATAGCTTGCATATAATAAAATGCATGTTGTATGCATACAAACACTGACTGGTTTCAATATGTACATTATTACATCTGCAAGCTGTCAATACATCAAAATATATGGTTTACAGGTTCATCGAGCAGTATTTCCAAAACCAATCTATAGATGCTCAATTGTGCAATGTCCGATTTCCCAGCACACACTAGCAAGCTGTCAAGAACACTGTGTACGTAGTGTGGGTGTGTAATAAGGTGCAAGAGGGTAAAAATGTGTCAAACGGAAGAAGTGTAGGTTATCTGGCTTGTAACTCATGAGAATTTTAAAAGCATTTCTCAAGTAAATTTTAACATGAGAGCGAAAAGTTGTCTTTGTTCCTGATTATGTATGAAACAGCTGTTTGAGATAAGGTACCAGATAAGGTACCAGTGCAAGCATATACAGATGTTTGAGTTATCAATGAAAGTATATACAGCTGTTTAAATTAACATTGAAAGTATATAAATTAGTTGTTCATTTTTAACCCAAACAGCTGCATACATTTTCACTCTGACCCTAACAGCTGTATACATTTTAATGTTTACCAAAACAGATGTTTATTTTTCACTTTTTACCTAACACCTCTCTATATATTTAACCTTTTACCCTAAGATCTGTATATTTTCCACTCTACCATAACAACTGCACATATTTTCACTTTTGCTCAAACATCTGTATACAGTATATGTTTCACTTTCAACTGTCTATATTTTAAGCAGCAAAGCCCAACATGACTATAGTCTATAGCTACAGTAAGTTGCACTCACGGCACCTTGAGTGTCGGATGTCTGCGTCTCTTTTGACCATGAGCCTGCTGGCCACGGGTTCCGTTGCGTCTCTTTTTTGCCATACTGAGGCTCTGTCCAGGCCCGGCACCTCCACAGCCGCGACGTAGCACTAAACTCAAACAGACGTGCAAGGGGAGCTAGAGTGATTCATGTATTGGAGCAAATGTACAAAGTTCAAAGTGCACTTTCAATACAGATTCTGGAGGAAGCAGTCTAGTATGGCCTATCTAAAATAATACCTTTTTTTATTTATGCAAAAATCTTTTTACATTTTAATAAGCCAGAATGCTCCATACAATGATTTCAAACATAGAATGTAAACCTTAGCATTTTGTTTTCTTCACACAGCACATGCAGATAGACGATAGAGCTTGTTTGGCCTAGTTTTGGTACAACCACTTTATCTTTTTGTTTTCTTCTGCCATTTCAAACTTTTCTTCCTTTTTCTTTCTAATCGGGTCACATCTGTGACTTTTCACTTTGTAATTCCAAGTATTCTTATTCCATTTTATTTGTTTTCCATAAATCCTTTTTTTTTTTGTGTTTTCTCTGCTGATTCCTGACAGACAATTCCAAAGTAATATTTTATAACAAAGTGATTTGTTTGAAAGCATACCAGTCATGTCTTACTCTATAGAGGTCTGACCCATCATTTCCAATGCATTATTCTTCTCTCTCCTCTTAGCAGCCCTGGTCTCCTCTGCATTCCTAAAATACTGATTCACATACCATGCTGATTTTAAGAACACTGATGGCTTCTCATCATCCATCTAGCAGTCAGCAATCAGGTTCGAGTCCACAGAGGAAACTGATTACTTCTAGATGTGCTTTTTGGTGGGGAGAGCAATATCCTGGCTGACGGTGTGGAGTAGATCAACAAAGCTGTTTGAGATGGTGAGCTTACCCTTAGCACTGTTTGCTTTCTGAGTGCTGCAGACAAAGCATGGGACATTTGAGGACTGTCTCTTATTATTATTATTATTATTATTATTATCATCATTATTATTAATAAAGGTCCTTGTCCTTCTCCTTTAACACAATGAAAGTTTCAAAAGCTTTGAAGCTTTCCTGTTCCTTATCCTCCTGTACTGCAACTGCACCTGTTTCATTTTCCAACTTTTTATGATGGATGCAGGCCACCGTTTCTCCATCCTCTCTTTCAGGAGAATACAACAACCAATACACTGGAGTGCATAAAACATACAGCAGTTTAAAAATAAATAAATAAATAAATAAAAATTACAATATAATAAAAAATTTTGACCAACACAGGAAGATGCTTATTTATTGCTTTAGTAAAAAAAAAACAACAACAACAAAAAAAAGACTTAATTAATTTCACTTATTTATTTTAATACTTTTCTTCTTGAGTAAATTTTTTTATGATATCTTATGAAATTATATATTTAAAAAAATAGGGCTAAGTAATACCTGTTGTTTGTACTGAAATTAAAATTGCACATTTAATTAAATGAGTATTTAATGAGGTGATATAATAACTAGATTTCAAAAAGATATAAATTATTCTTCTCTTTACAGAAAAAAAAACTCAACAAAAGGACTAACCACAATTCAGTCAAACCGTAGAAGATTAACAATGAAAACAAACCTTAACTAGCTAATCCAATAGGCTAATCTACACAACTAGCGAGCTAATTAAACAAGCTAATGTAACAGTGGAAAACTGTTTCGGCTTTTATTAATGATTATTCGGCATCTTATGTGTCTTTGAAAGGCATTGAACTGTTAACAG
>JAQQZS010000011.1:3689412-3711979 GCA_030068045.1 Platyallabes tihoni
TGAATCGCCACCTGTGTCCCGTGTCTGATTAACACAACACAACGCAGACTAAAGTTTTACTGGAGTGACCGGTTACACTAATTCACGCTACTTACATGTAAATAGTTTATTTACCTCACTTTAAGTAAGCATCATTGTTCTTAAGCTTTTATGATGATTTTTAAAGTTAAAAAGGTAAAATAATAATAATAATAATAATAATAATAATAATAAATTTTTTAAACCTCAAGACGTTTGAGAATTTTAAGAATTTTGAAGGTTAAAATAAACAGTTTGAAATTTTAGTTTTAATAATATTTGTTTACATTTTGTATTTTTTTTTCTTTACTTTCTTTTTTCTTTCTTTCTTTTTTTTTTTTAAATAGTACTGAGGTACAACAACCAAGCAGGCATACAAATAGCTACTACAGTATTTCCCATTCCAGGGCTTAAACAACGCAAGACTATACATTAAATATAGTAATACACTTTAATTAATTATATTAATAAGCCTATTTAATTAAGCTAATAAAATAACAACTAATACATTTTCAATGTTTTGAAAGTGAACAGCTTCCTGAGACCAACTTGTTGACAGCAAGTGTCCAGTAGATGGCAGTAGATCCTCTTGAGGCAGGCCATGAGCAGGCTGAAATCCCCAAATCACTTAATGCTTACAGTATATTACTCAAAGAAAGAATCTTGTAGTCAGTTTTGTGGTAAAAGTGAGCAAAATATTGCTTATTCAAACTTACTGCTTTATTTGGCCCAGATAATGAGCTCTAGAAGGATACATTAGATCATAAAACTTCCTAAACGGGATCTATGTTGAACTTTTAAGTTTGTAAAGATTCTAAATTTCACTTTTTTTTTTTTAATTAAATGTGCACATCATCAGAGCACACACGACCAATAATTCATGAGAATTGATGCAGAAGTGCCGAAAACCATGCTGTTTGTGTAAGTGATCCTTCAACAGAATTATGTAATAATTCCAGGGCCATTTTTATAAGTCATAGTACAGTAAGCTTACATTTGTTTTTACAATGTCTCAGCAAACATTGCTAGCTACTAGTGTCTTGTGCAATCCAGTGCACCCAATTTATTATTTACCATTGGGTTAGAACAGTACTTTTATTATAGTAGATCTGTATGACATGATGTATGACATCATTTGTTGCACCAATAATAACCTGCTGATTAAATAAGAGCTTATGATATCTATAACCACAGCAGAAATATACAGCGCATGATTTGTCTTAGAAGGGCTTTGTCAGCACCGCAAGTGCAGCATGCATGGCCTTGTATTGTCTTCAGAATTGAAATTGCAACCAGCCACCCTACTGTGTTTCTGAGGCATCCCTGCAGTGCAGGACATATAGCAAAGCAGATTATCACAATCACCTTCCAGAGCTACTCACTAGCCGCATTTAGCAGTGGCGTTACGCCAGGACACAAGTCTGCAGCTGCTTTATCTGCCACCAGCTTCGGGGAAGTGAGTCAAAGGAGCTGCCATCTAAATTAATAGAATAAATTTTTGGCGAGGAGTCAGCAGAATGACATGCAGCAAACATGCAGGATCTAACCCCAAAGGGGGTGGAATTGGTTCTCAGAAAGACCATCTCTCCTTTAGAGGTGTGTTGATTTGGTGAAATGCACTCTGTGGTATGGTTCCTATAAAAGATTATGACAGTAACTTATTAATTTTTCACCAC
This sequence comes from Platyallabes tihoni, assembly GCA_030068045.1. Lineage (NCBI taxonomy): Eukaryota > Metazoa > Chordata > Actinopteri > Siluriformes > Clariidae > Platyallabes > Platyallabes tihoni. The sequence continues at coordinate 3,691,107 of JAQQZS010000011.1, forward strand.
ACATACCAGCACCTTCCAGGTTTGTATTCTTACAATATGGCTCTGAAATTAGCTTAATTAAATCATATGCCATAACTCTTCACATAGCCCATGACACTGAACTGGGAGGGAAAAAATCTTAAGTTAAAAAAATCATTTATCAATAAAAAGGTAAATGTGGTGATTGCATAAATATACCATACCCTATTGGTCTAAAACCACTTACATATTTCTGGTATTACCATTTGCCATCAAAAATGTAATTATTTGCATTGTATGTGAGTTACATGATTTGTTCCATAGTTTGTTAGAGGTCATACCAGGACAAAGTTATCTAGGGGGGAGAGCTTAGATGCTCACTATGGTGAGATTAATGTACAATAAATACAAAGCGGACTTCCATATGTCCTTTATGTAAACATAGCTGATATTTCAATAATTATTTAATCTATTAATTAAATAATTAATTATAAAAATGGAAAATATGTCACTACAAAAGTCTTTCAACTGATAAGAAAAAAACATTTAAGAGTGCCATAGCAACTCTGCAGGAGTGGAGAAACACCATCCAATCTGACCTGGCTTGAGCAATTTTTCCATAAAGACCACAAAAAATATCAGGATCCAAAATATGAGTATCTGCGAAAAGCGATATATCTGAGAAGGGTGTATTTCTTAACCTTAACCTTAACCCTCAATTCTAATTCCAACCCTAACTGTAAAACTAATCCTAACCCCTAACCCCAATCCCAACCCTAACCCATAACCCCATAATAATCTAACCCATACCGTAACCCCTAGCTCAAAACCCAACTCTAACCCTAATCCTACCACATACCCCCAATCCTAACCCTAATCCTCACCCTTAACCCCATTTCCAACCCTATCCCTATCCTCCAACCTTAACCTAACCCCTAACCCCAAATATAACCCCTAATATAACCCCTAAATAAGAAACTTTTTTTTAAAATTAATCACATTTAATAATAACATTTCCAGGTTGTAATACTACAAAATGTGAAAAAGTTCAAAGGAGGTCAATGAACTTATGCAAGGTACTGCTACCGTCAATCTGCTCTATGTGATCTGAAACCTTGTCAGTTGATTTATTATTGCTGACACCCGAATAGTGACTGAACAATTATGTAATGGAGGGATAACCTTTAATAATCGATAGCTTGAAAGGCTGCAACAGTAGTGATATCCAAGAAAGTAATGACAGAGTGTTGTCATCAATGTCATCTGATCAACTTGTTTCTAGCAGGAAGCGAGAAAACCACCAATCAACATGTCATCTTTCTAGGAACTGTGTTGGGAATTTTGAGGGGGAAAAAAGAAGGCGGCTGAAGCATGTCTGATGTTGATATGAAAACACGGTTTAGCTACTGATAATAACTTAACTACATAACTTGAGAGATGGCTTCACAGATATGGATTTGTCTGTGACCCTGCATAAATTTAAATTAGCTAGATGATTTATATAATAGTAGAGACTGGTGTGAAAATTTGGTCCGTGCTTGAGCTCGTATTTCGGCTGCCAAGGCACTCAAAGAGCCAGAGAAATGACGATCACAAACATTCCTCAACACCTTGTGCCAGTTCTCATTCATAGGTTACACGCCCTTTGTTTTCAGAACCACAAATCATGACATTTGGGTTTCCAGGAAACAAGCAAAACCTGGAATGAGGGACTGAGGCAGGCATTAGATTGGCATTATTAACAGCTCAGTAGCACTGATTCTCATTTCGTCCATCATGAATACGTCGGACGTGGTCTTAGGAGTTATGCTGCTGGGTCAGAGTCAGAGACAGGCTGCTGTTCGTATTAAATATCATATCGTCATATTGACAGATTTATTCTTTGAGGAATGTTGAGCTGATATGTAATCCTGCTATGTGTGCCTGCCTTTGTGCTAGGCCGTTCAAGTTTGTTCTGAAGTGTTCATTGTGTGTATTTGTGGGACCTGTGGCATCTTGATTTATGAGGTGTCAGTACTAGCATGCCTTTCCCAGGCAGCTGTACTGAATAAGTGGTGGATTTCTGAGGGTCTGCGGTTGTGCAGCGTATTTGGGTTCCATGAACACACTGACACAGCATGCACGCACCAAACTTTACCTCCTGTCTGTGGGTAATGTCCTTTCAGTAGTGGTGGCCTTCCATTGACAACATGGTGACACAGCGAGAAGATGACAACGCTGCAGGGTGGATTTATTATCCCTGATTTATGTAAGTATAAACTAGTTAAGTAATCATGGGTGAAATTGATGGTGCAATGCTTAGCACTGCCACCACACAACTCCAGGGTTCAATCCAAAGTTCAGGGTAGGATCTGTGTGCATATTCTGTGCATATACCTCCCATATCATCAAGGGTTTCTTCCAGTTTCCTTTGATTTCTTGAAAAGCCTGCCAGTATAGGTGGGTTGGTAAAATTGCCCCAAGGTGTGACTGAATTGCCATTCTATAAAGAGTATATTCCAACCCAATGTTACTGAGATCCAGATGCAGCAAGACCTTTTTGCAGCAAGTGCTTACTGAAAGTATTGAATAGATATAAAATGATATAAGATTTAACTGACAGGTTTATAGTCAGACTCTGATTTCATGTAAGATGGTTTAAGTATCAATATCCATGCCGATTCTTTCACCCCACTGGGAACAAGCATGTGGCATTGAGCATGCAGGCCATGGTCAAACTGATTGTCTTTCAACCCCCCTTTCTCTCCTTGCCGTTTTTTCCCCCTGCAGAGTCTCAGCTGCTGGAGCTGATGAAACATCCTCTCAGTTACTAGATGACCAAGGGCGAGAGGTTAATGAGTGGCGGGGTAGTTCAACACAACATACAACACAGAGGAATCCAATTAGGTATGTGAGTAGAGCAACAATGTCAGTCAGCACTAATGCAGATCTCATTCATTAAGGGAGAGAACGCATGGCATCACTCATAATAATAATGGTTAACCTTACTTCTTTATTATAAGTTGACACTCTTGGTGTGTCTTTCTCTGTCATGAAATTTGGCCCCAAATTGTTTTTTTTTTTTTTTTTTTTTTTTACACCTCTTGACGCCTGTCTTTCACCATAGTCGTCCCACTATATACATCCTTCCCTCTGTTGAAGTAGGGAACCAGATTGAGGATACGCACAGACACCTACAGGTTTGTCAAAGAAACCATGCAAGGACCTTCAATTGATATTAATACTATGCTACATAAAATAAAATCATCAAATAAAATGTCCCTACAAGGTCAAAACTCTGCTGGTTTCCCAGTCTTCAAAACGCTTTTGGTCCAAAATGTATAACCATACACACACACATACAAATCAAATAAAACACATTTAGTTTCTGGTTCACCAATAAACTCTAACATGTATTATAATTAAGCAAAATATTGGCATTGTAGCATACGCACCATCATTCATCCTTAGCATAGGTAAACCTAAAACCAGCATTTAGTAAATGCTGTTTATTTGGCATCATAGATAACATGCTAATTGTCATAAAATAGTTGCTTACTGTATACCAGCATCCCACAAATGTACATTTTGCACCTACAGTACACTGACAAATAAATTCATTTATTTATTAAACTGCAGGCTAACTGATTAACTAGCATGCCTACTAGAAGCAACTGCGTCGCTGTTTAGCAACAGGCTAGCCGTTAGGCATCTAGCATGAATGCTTGTTATTTAGCTTGCTAAATAAGAAAACGATGTTTGTGGCACATTGGGTTATTTTAATATTGTACCAATAGTAATTGGTAAATTAATTGATACCACAAGTTGTTCAAACGAAGTACATTTTGTTTAAATTAACACTTCTTTAAGCTAACAGTTTTAGTTTACTCTACTGCTAGTTGTGTACTTAGACTTCCCAACTTTTTCGACAAATCTTGTCTTCTGCATCAGACCCTTTACCGTTGGGCCCTTGAGCAAGGCCTTTAACCCTTAACTGCTCAGATGTACAGTATAATGAGATAAAATATAAGTAGCTCTGGGTAAGGGTGTTTGCTGAAATGCCATAAATGTAAATGCATTGTTATTGGTTAGATACTTTACTACATCTGAAATGCAAGTCAATCATTCAAAGGCTAAGTGTATCAAAGTCAGTTGGCCAGTAAAGACGGGTGGGAGACAGTTGTTCTCATGGAGTTTACCGAATGGAAACGGAAAAGAAATTTCCTTTCCATAAACTCATCATGTCATCTATTCCTCTCTCTGTGTGGGTAAAACAGAAAGAATATATTTATTATAAAAAAAAGAGGAGAAATTATCAGATCAAGGTTTACATGGCTAATATTTACCTACTGAACAGATTCTAAAAGATTTACACACTCATTCCAATTGAAAATTCATTCCAGTCGGGCCAGATTGGGTCAGAATGTCCCGATAAAGGTGTTTACATAATGCGTTTTTATTCAGATTTGACTATTGTTCTGATTATTAAAAACTTTTATTACTATTATTAGATTATTATTAGTTCCATGTAAATGCACCCTAATGGGAGACAGCGACAATAGGTAGAAATTCCGGTACTGTATGGTCTCCAGAGTCTGTGACAGTTCCTCAGCCTCATCTACTGTACATCACTCCAGAAGTGAGATTTCTTTGCTCTTTCCAGTTAATGTTTTTTTCTGTTTGGTTGTATACGTGATCTGTTTTTGACAGTTTCTACATGAATATTTTTTATAGAAATCTCACAAAGTTTCATATTGCAAATGAGTGACACGTAAGACAAATTTACACTCACAGACTGACACTGTTTCATTATAGCTTCTTATATCTTTGCACTATGTTAGGTTGCATATTTGAAACCTTTAGGGAGGTCATGCTGGATGCGAGCATGCTTTTGTGTGGATATTTTTGTGTGAGTGTCTGTTTGTGATTGTTTGTGTATATATGTGTGTGTGCGTGTGCGTGGGTGTGTGTGTTGGCGGCTGGAAGTGATTTGTTTGTGTATGGTCTATGTAACAGTGGTGACCTCCAGAGCAGAGGGATTTCGACAGGTGGGTTATGTTGGTCAGAAATAATGGTGCTAATCTAATGCCTGCAAATGGAGATCTAAGCATCTAGCATCCTATCAACACCAATCGTATTAGGCGCTGCCAATGGACACATGCAACTCTGGCAGTCAAAGTTCAAGACTGTAAAAATAAGACACAATTTTAGAATTAATGAAGCCTTCTATACCAAATGTGACAAGTCAGAGGGAGATTTAAGTCAACCCCACACTAATTATCACTCATGTAACGCAGTGGTATAACCAGAGAATTTCTCTGTCTTGTTCTTACACACTCTTTCTCTTTCTTTCGGCTTATCAGCTTAGCACAGTTCAGTAAGGTACGGTTCAGTCGACTCAATCAGAACGTAACAGATAGAATAAGTTTAAATGCAAGGTTAAGGACTTAATTGATGTAATTGAACTATTTCTATAGAGTTTTTTGGTTTTAGTAAAACATGATGGAACATTTCAAGTAAGAGGAAGAAGAAATGTATTCATTTAAATCATCTTTAATTCACAAGAACTAAATCTCTGTTGGTTTCAAGTGTATTCTTGAAAACGTCCTTGGAATTGGATCAATTTCTGTACAACCATTAGACTTGTGCTACTGCAAATAACAAAGTTACTAGTGGCTTAGCCAGGGAATGACTCCTTATTAGAAAGAGACGACAGAAATACACACTCTAGCCAAAAAAGTAATGACCTGCATTAATTAAAAAAAAAATAATCTAAGGAGGTCTTAAATACTGGAACTAGACTAAGAATGTTCCAACACATATGAGATCATTTAAACAATTTGGTGAAGTTTTTCTATTGTCTATTGTATTGTATTTTCTATTTCTATGGTCAGTAGAACTCTCAGTAAAGCTATGTTTTTTAGTGACAAAAAAAGCACTTCTATAAACACAATGTGATAAGAACTCACAGGATTTGGTCTAAACAGTTGCATGGCCATAAGTAAACTACGTGTTAGTGTGAATCATCAGAAAAAAAGGCTTTAGTTTGTTAAATATTCGACTTTGCAATAGAAAAAGGTGATGAGTCCAGAATCACCCTATTCCAGAGTGATGGGTGCATTAGGGTATAAAGGGAAGCCTGTGAACCAATGCACCCATCATACATAGTGTCCACTGTACAAGCCTCTGGAGGCAGTGTTATGATCTGAGGTTGCTTCAGTTGCTCAGGTCTGGACTCAGCAATAATATAAAGTCAGCTGGCGACCTTAATGTACTGAATGACCAGGTTATCACATCTATTGATTTTTCATTTTGCCTTTCGACTCAAATTGGACTGAAATTGTGAAAGAGTGGTTCTAGGAGCACAAGGAATCTCTCTTTTCACACATGGACCGGCCAACACATTATGCGTTATAATTATAAAAGTTATAGGCAGTTGAATAGAAAGTGTAAAAACAGTGTATGAACAGTAAGCAGGTTGTCACACTAATTATGACATACACAAGTGTGAACCTGATGTCATGTTTGCTCTCACTTTCTGGTGAAAACCACTTAACTTAATTTTTGTGGTTTTCACATTTTCCATGTATGGAAAGTGGACCAAAACATCATTGCTGACATTTAAAGACAACAATAAAGCTGTTAGATGATGTGATATATCTATTATTTTAATGAAAGCAAATAAATAAACTAAAATAAAAACAGTAAAATTAATTTTTAAAAAATTACTTTTTTACTTTTTTTTTTTTTTTTTACATTGTTTTATTTTTACATGCTGTCTACTAATTTAGATACTTCTTAACTAACACTGGGGAAGCACTGTGTCATATCGAACCATGACGCAAATCGAAACCTTTTATATGTGCATACAGCGCAGGATTGTTTGCATGAACAAATCTTGAGTTTCTTGAGTTTATTAACTGCTAATAAGCTTTGTGAGGATCTTATGTCTTTACGTTGTACAGATCAATGGGAAATAGGTAGCTTTATGGAAATGGAAAGCTTGAATAATTTCAGTAAGTTTGGTAAAGTGAGATTCAAAAATCAGGCCATACCTCTAGTTTAATGCAAGACGGTGTAGCTACGATGAAATATGAGATATATACCGTTGCATAAGTCTTGTACTGTAAGTCATGCAAAGTGTAATGCTAATTTCTTATGAGAAATATCTTTCCTAACAGAATTTTTTTTAACGTGAGTATGTGATGTATAGCTAAACCGAAACCTACTATTCAAAAGTCAACTTGTGCGTATATACACATATTAGAACAGTGCGTATCTAAATATATATGCGTTAACCAGGCTGGCTTTGACAGGAAGTCGTAATATTTGTCAAAACATACTGTATATTCATAGCATGTTTTAGGAATATAAAAAGAGAATCCGTTATGAGCCACTGAAATCTAGAAAAGCATCTTTGCTATATATAATCCATATATTAGTCTAATTTTAGTATGAACACCTTTAAATAATGTATTATATTTCTATATATATATATATATATATATATTTTTTTTTTTTTTTAAATATGAGCCTGAGATTTCTAGGGTAAGGATCTTCAAATGAAGTGCATAAGATATAGCAGGGTTTGAGTTTTTTCTTTTTCTTTTTCAATTTTGTTTTTCAAGGCTGGAAATTACAATCCATCCTTATTAAAATTAATCTGCTGCTGATCGAGTTGTTATTATATACTACCTGATTGGTCGCTCGAATCAAATGATTTTAATCTAAACCACAGTAACACAAAAATAAGTAATCCCTCCACGAGCTGAAACCCTGCAAGTACCCCTATCCGCGTGGTAATCACTCTAAAGTGTGTGTTCGAGTGCTTCAGCTGATTGACTTGCTGCCGCTGATTCTGAACGACTGGCCGTTCAATAAACAGACATTGTTTATGATTCTTTCAAATTCCAAGGAGAAAAGTGTATTTATTGTACTTATAATAATGATAACTTATAATAATGTTTAAAACTGTACTTTGTGCATTTATGCTTTTCTCCACTACTGGAATTTTTTTAAGTAAATGAGTCCAAATTCAGAAGACTCAAATCCGCATCTGTGGTGGATGTTATGCAGATCTGCCAGGGTCAAAGTTGATCTGAATCGGAGTCGTCTGCTATCTGGGTGGTTTATCAGGAACCTGGATATGTCAAATCAAGGACCTTTTTGTCACCTTCTTGGTGTGTGAGAAGCTCGCTCTCACACATTACACATCTCTACTGGTCCTGTTTTTTCCTCATGCAGATATCCGGAATATGCCTAATGTAGTTCACCATGCGCCAGTGCATCAGCACATCGGTGGCATCACACCATCAACTAAGCAGGTACGATGTATGTCTAAAAATGGTTCCAACAACATCAGCAGATACTTTTTCAGTAGCGGAAACTGTGAAGGCTGCAGACACATTTCTAACATCTAAAGGAAGTGTACACCAACCTACAGACACTCTTTCAGCTATAGTTAGTGGCGCAATTTGATTTCTACCTCCAGAGGGACCTCCTGCTCCAGCTCCAGATGAGGCACCTTCTACATCTGAAGTAGAGTGTAGCAAAACAAGAGCACAATGAATATTTTACTGAAATGTACAACAAATTGTCACCACAGTTTCAAAACTTCACTCTCAAGCTGCTTTAAACTTCATTTCAACATGAACTGCTCTATTCCATTCCATTCCATTCTAAAGCTTCATTAGATACAAGGAAATACTTCACAATGTAATTATACATACAATAGTGTCTTTACAAACCTGATACTGACCTCTCTAATAGACCAAGAATAGATATATATCTCAGAAAATTTCAATGAACTTATATATGAATTATATGAACAAATAATCTTTAACTTTAAATCTTACCAGGGCCTCATTTTCTAAATTAAACTAATAATTGAAAGAGCTCTTTATTGTTTAGTTGTTGGAGTATTTTACAATAGCGTCTTCTTAACCCAAATTTGTCCAAAGATTGTGCCCAGGGCCAAATTTGTTGGAATCCTTACCACAAAGATTTTATTCTACTCTAAAAGCAAAGGCAGTCGTACCCAAGTATTACTATGGTCAAGCCATCAAAAAAAAAAAAAAAAATAGGAGTGATCTAAAAGCTGTAGGTGTATATTAACTCAGGATTTAACAGCGGTTGCCATGGCGTTTAACACATTAGAGCAATTACGGGTGTTCTACAGCTGGGGCAGATGAGTGGTGGGGAAATTGGACATGGGGAGAAAGTAATGATCTCAGTTGAATGGAAGGGCAGATGGCTGAATAGATAGAATGTGAAAAAGAAGATGATAAAGGAGAAGGCTTAGTTTAATAGCAGATTTTAACTTTAAACAACTGTACACGCTTAGAAAAAAACAACAATTCTTTGGTTGATTCCACAACCAAAAAGGGGAGGTTCCAAGTAAGAACACTTTTTCGCAAGCTTAAATGATCTATATATCCAGAAACTGGTGAAAGATGCTTTGAAAAAAGAAAGAAAGTGAGATTAATTGTTGGAAAATTTAACTATAAATTCATAAAAGCTTATAAAAAATACTTACAACACTACAATTCCTTTTCATGACCAAATTAAAGGAAAAGTTCAGATTAATACAATGCAATAATTTATCCTAATCGATGTTTGGATAAGTACAATTTTGGTTGATAGACATGATGTTCAAATGAACGTGGATCATTTTTCAAAATAGCTGATGGTGCAATGTCCAAAGCTTTAGTGAGAGCACCTGAGCTGCAACCAACTAGGTCAGGTATGCGAGTGAATTTTTTTAGAAAATACAGACAGCAAAGAAAGAATATATTTCTGCTTGTTTGCCCTGAATAAGCTTTGGTGTGAAGCATGGCACGCTCGTTAGGTTAAATGGGCTGGAATGCATTGCAGGCCTGCCTCCGTTCAGTGCATTATATGCTGACTGGGGCAATTATGCAATTCTGGAGCTATTTTCTCACAATGAGCTGACAGGTGCTTGTTTTTTTTTCCATCTTCACTCTGAAGACAGAGAAGAACCGAGTACAATTTTAGTGTATGCCAGTATATAAACATGAGGCGGAGTAAAATGTCAATTTTAAAAAACATACTTGTGGGCAGCTTGAAAGATGCAAAAGCTGTTTCAGGGACCAATTTTGTTGAGACATTTGTCATCCATATCATTTATTTTTGCAATAGACATTTATCCAACGTCGATTGAATTTACTACCGATTTGCATTTCCGAAAGCAAGCTCCATTTTGAAGTTGCATCTGCACTTTTCTTTGACATCCTGTAGAATCCAGTCACATTCATGAATTTTTAATGTCATCATAAAAGCAAACTCCATAAAAATTCCCCTACTGACTTGACACTATCCTTGGTCCCGACTTGTTCTGAGCTAAAGCAGAACAGAGTAGCGTGTTAAGTAACCTTGCCCGAGCTGGGACCCCTAACCCTGCAAATTCCCCATTCACGGGGTAATCACTCTAGAGTGTGTTTGAGTGCTCCAGCTGATTGACTTGCTGCTGCTGATTCTGAAAGACTGGCAATCGCTTTCGAAATGATTCCATCTAGGTGAAATGGTGTCATTTGTTACAATGGAGACTGATTTAAAAAAAAAAGAGATTGAGATTGAGAGAAAATGGCAAGAGAGTGTGAGTTGAGGGCTCGGTTGCTCTTGGTCTCTGCATGTAACGGTTTCACAAAGGTGACAAGGTGCTGACATTTAACCTGTAGAACGGCCAATAGAAAAATAGTTAGGTGAGGGTAAGAACCAGACACTTGGAAGTGGGGAACCTTTATAATACCTATATAAAGATCAGAAAATCATTTGAAACAACTGGTGTACTGTAGATGCTCAATCAGTAATAGAAGAATAGAGTCAAGTCGTGTTTCAATTACTACTTGGAAGAAAAGCAGATTTAAATGTGAACAGAAAACAGACATTTTACTTTTTTTGTTTACTTGATTAGTTAGGGTTAGTTTCCAGTCTTGTACGCCATTCAGCTATAACAGTAAAGCCACCAGTCTCATGTTTAGTAGGTCTCCATTGTGCCACCAAAACAGCTGTGAGACGTACAGGCTGGGACTCCACAAGACCTCTGAAAGTGTGCTGTGGTATCTGGCACCAAGATGCTACCAGTGGGTCCTTTATGTCCTGTTAGTTGTGAGGTCTCAATTTGTTTGACCAGCGCATCTCACAGATGCTCAATCATTTATGAGATTAAGGAAATTTGGATGGCAACGCAACCTCTTGGACTATTTGTTATGTTCCTCAAACCATTCATAAATGATGTGTCTCAGGGCATATTATCCTGCTGAAAGAGACCACTGCCATTAGGGAATATCATTGTAATGATGTTGGTCTGCAACAATATTTAGGTAGTTGGTACGTATGTGTCAAAGTGACATCCATGAATGTCTAGACCCAAGGTGTCCAGTTGTCCACGTGATGAAAAAAGAAAGCTTGATTCATCAGACCAGGCCACTTTATTTCATTGCTCCATGTTCCAGTTTTGGTCAGAAGGACATACAATGGGCACTCTGACCGGTCTGCAGCAATGCAGACCCATATGATGCACTGTGTGTTCTGATGCCTTACTATCATAGTCAGCATGAACTTTATTAGTCTTTACTCTATTGGCTGTCCTGTGCATTCTGATCATTGATAAGCACATAAGTGATCGTTGGGTGCCCATGACACCAGGTCATCTGTTGTTCTTCCTTGGACCACTTTTGGAAATAGGTAGGTATTAACCATTGCACACCAGGAACACCGCACCAGACATGCTGTTTTGGATATGTTCTGGTCCAGACACAATTTAAAGACCTGACTGTTCACTTGCGCTGGCTAATATTTTATATGTCACCTCTTGACAGGTTCCACTGTAATAAAATATAAAATTTTATTAAAGTAATCTGTCAGTAGTTTTAATATTATTGCTGATTTGTGTATTTCTGCCATAGTTTTTGAGGTCAAAAGAATCTAATCAGAGCTGAAAAATAAAACTGTGATCTCAAATACACTAAACCTAATCATTCTGAGACTATTTTTGAAAGTCTTACCAATCTCTGGTACGAAATTGAAGAAGAGATGATGGTGAATGATTGTGAGCGTTGTATGCTATTACCTCCTGGAATGCTTGAAACGCAGCATGGGTCAAATCAGTAACGAAATGTGGTTTAAAAGATTGACTGAGTTAGAGGAAAGCAACAGAGAGATAGTGAGAAGAAGAAGTAATTGCTGTAGAAAAATAAAAGGGTAATTTAAATTTTCGACTGAAGTCACTCAAGCCTAGTATTAGAATATTATCAGGAAGAAAAGGTTCAACAATGAGCAGTGCTCATTACAGTGAGACGCTTATTGAAGAGCTGAAGCCTAAACTTCGGATTGAATGAAGAAGACTGCTATCCAGGGGCATCGTGATCTTGCATGACAATGTCCGTCCACACACTTCTTCCCACATTGTTGACACTCTGAAAAAACTTAGTTTTGAGTTGTTAAGCACCCTACCCTTAATGATCCATAGGACTTTGACCTTTTTTGGTCCCCTGAAAGCAGTCCTACGAGGACAAAGTTTTAGTCTGATGAAGAAATGACACATGATGGTTTAAAAGCTAAACCTACTCTCTTGAATCACCTTTGGGTTAAAAATATATTGTAAAAAAGTTACAATTAGTGAGAGAAAACAAAAAACGAAGATGGAGGATGATGATGAGGAGGCAGCGCTAGGAGACGCAGTTGACTGCAAAAGGACTTGAGAATGATCAGAAACATCAGTGGACACTGTGTATAGGACTACTCTAGGGGGACTTACACTTCATACTGTGTTTCAAATGATCTTCTCGATAATGTCTGCAGCCTGCTGCTGGGGAAATACTAGGTGCAATTTTACATGCAGATCAGCTTTGAATTGTGTTGCCCGAATCTCGTAGAAAAACTCAATCACAATCCGATCACCACAATCCGGTCCTTTCTCCTCTCTCTCTCTCTCTCTCTCTCGATCTGAATCTACATATACAAAATATATGTAGATGCAACAAAGCAATAGAATGTATTGCAGTCATCAGAACAATATATATGTACATATGGATCAGATATCTAAAGTATATGTAGGGCTTGTCTCAGATAAATGTGTAAAGTTTATTTATTCATACATCTTAAAGCTTTATTCATGTCCGAGTCATGGTGGAAACACACAGGGATTGAACATGTAGAAATACACCCTGAATGTGCCACCATTCCATCACAGGGCATCATTTACACACACTTTCACATGCTCACCTATTCACACTCAGTCTAGGTGCAATTTAGAGTATCCTAGCAGGAGGGAAGATCAAACCAGGAACCCTGGAGCTCAGATGCTCATTCATTCTGACAACACAACACTGTCATTCCTTTTTTCATTTATTTATTTGTTTTTTTAGTAACCACTTTATCCTGGTCAGGGTCTTAGTGTGTGTTCGTAAATGTAGATATGAAGTGATAGGTTTTTGTACGTGCACATGAACACATGAGCGCATACTCTCAAGAGGTCAGAAAGAAAATCATGATGTCATTGAACATTGAAGAAGGAGATGAAAAGTTTGCTGATCTAATGCTAATTATGAAAACAAAAAGATTTTTAAAAAGTAACAAAGTAAGACATAGAGAAAAAAGTCTCAGGAGTCAGTGCTTTTTAACAATTCACTACTGACACCCTTAATGGACAATGGGAGAAAAGTACAGAAACATAAAGCAGAGACAATCAAGCCATATCAGGCATTTGGTTACAAGACTTTGATCTCATCTATTATTGGTTAAAAGCCTAGAGCAGCTAGACGGGACTTAAATTGTATTTTTACATGCTGTTTAAAAAATCCCCAGAAGTATATTAGTCACTCTGGGTTTAGCAAGATCTTGTAATAAAATGGGCATAATGGTGACATAATGGTAAACACTGTGACCTCGCACCTACAGGGTCAAGGGTTTGATTCCCGCCTCAGAGTCTGTGTACACTGTTTGCATGTTCACCCAGTATTTGGTGGGTTTCCTCACAGTCCAAATTGCCGTTCCATTGTGTGTATGTGTGTGTGTGTGTGTGTGTGTGCCCTGTGATGGAGTGGCACCCTGTCCAGCCTCGTGCTCAAAGTCCTGTGATAGTCCCCTTACGACCCTGTACAGGATAAGTGGTAAAGAAATTGACCTGTCTATAAAACTCTTAAGAACTTTTTTTCTTTCTATGTATTTTTTTTTCCTTTTATGTTCCTTTAGGAGCCGTAGTTTACCAAATCAGGGCAGTTTGTGTCTTTTTGGTTCTAGATAACATAATGAGGTTGCATTTGTCTTATTAACTTCAAGAAAGAGGAAATAGAAGAACATTATCTGCTATATTGTTAACACTTCAGGGTAGTAGTAGAGACAGTGCCTTGTATTACGCCATACTCCATCAGCTTGCCGTTGATTAGTTTCCTATTACAGCATGTCCCATTATGTTTTTTTATTTTTTTTTTTTTACGAAAGATGTTAATAAAAGCAAAAGGATATAAATCCCAATAATACTATAAGTAATATCCTGCTTTTTAAAACTGCTGTTTTGCATGAATTCTATTTCCTGAATCATCTGTAACATAATTAAATAAAATCCTATAAGAACCATAACTATAAATTGTCCGTAAGTTACATTTATATTAATTTGATAGATAGATAGAGGTTTAGAGGATTCAACTTAAATGTTGAATAACTTGCTTAATTCATCTGTGAGTTGTATTTCTCTTTACAATTTAGATTCATATTTAAATCTTTACTCAGAAAACCAGAGTACAAGTGGAATTTACACCTTGCCATCTTTTCGGACTTTTACACACGCAAGTCCCAACTGGGATGGAGGTGCAGAAATCTCAGTGTCCCTTTGATTTCAGTTATTCCGGTTCAAAGGAGCTGTGATTTACAAATATACTTAAGTCGAATTACGACAGGAATTTGCACCGTCTAAACCGTGTGTGGTTAAAAGGGGCGATTAGGGGCTGTGCAGGCTGGGGCTGAATAGGAGCGAGCACTCTTAAAAGCACTCGATTATCTCTGATTGCTCCTCTTCACAAGGCAAGCAAACAGAGAGATACCTGTTAGTGCTGTCATTTGGACAAGAATTAACACGCTGTAAAGGAAACAATAATGGAGAATAGTGAGAAATCGATATGAAAGAGTGAAAGATAAAGAGAGGGAGACAGGATAGACGGATATGGGTAGAAAGCTTCAACAAATGGGGTCAGAATAACAGATTAAAGAGAGCAACCATGTTTTAGAAGAGCATTGTGGAAAGCATTGGGACAACAAAACAAGCTGTTAAACCATTCTTTTGATGTTTTCTTTAAAAAAAATCAATTTTGTCGTATAATACATAGATATATTAAAAATGACCATTTTGCAGTGTCTTTTATCTTACTTGTTCTTGATTATTGAAGTTGATTGTTTATACTCATTATAATTTTTCCCCCCTTTAAACTGCTATTTTAATCAAAGCTGATGTTTCTTGTCATAAAAACGAAACAAAAAATCATTGTTTAAACTCAAACAATCCACAAAAAGCAGGTCTTTGCTTGTTTATTTCTGACATATTGTTATATTACAGTACATTGGTGATCTGCAGTTCTTTTATGGTTGCTGATTTTTTTTCAGTAACTGCAGCCATAGATGTATTAACACCTTTATTATACATTATCTTGGACAAAGCCAGTAATTCTTCACAAACCCACTCTTCATCCCTTTTTTAAACTCGAAAGAGCTTAACACCTCTTTAGCCAGGTAGTTATGTTATCTGAATTATATACAGTATGATTTATCACCACATATCAGACAAAATAATATGAATTCTTCACTCAGACCTAAACGTGTTGACTGACTACTACCAGGCCTCAGTTCATCAAAACCTCTCTCTTAGCCTTTACACAATGTTGTGCTCATTGTGTACCGAGA
The DNA here is from genome assembly GCA_030068045.1 of Platyallabes tihoni. NCBI lineage: Eukaryota > Metazoa > Chordata > Actinopteri > Siluriformes > Clariidae > Platyallabes > Platyallabes tihoni. The sequence continues at coordinate 3,706,959 of JAQQZS010000011.1, forward strand.
CTTAAGCAGAGAGACACCTGCGCTGAGCCATAATACCTTCACCATAACTCATCAACCCTTTTTTCTCACCGGCAATATCCTGCCTCTGAAAATGTCCATTTCCAGAGAGCTTTAAGTTGATCACCCAAACAGATTAGTTAGATTCATTTGATTATGTTAATCTTTGCACCTTTTCACGAGCCTTACCCTGAATAGTGTGTGGGACAAAAGATTGTGTAAGACCTCTTTTCATAGGGTATTAGTATTTATCAGTTTCCTTTTATTCATTGCATTGTAGAGGAGTGCGGCAGAAAAGAAGGTAGTTAGTGATAGAAATCCGCTTCGGTGACAAAACGCTTCTCTTGTCCTCTGAACTGAAATCTATGTAATGACAAATCACTTGATACACCGAACTAATTGGATGATGACTTAAGTGTGGAAGAATTACGTCGGTCCTGGCTTACAAGCGAGGGCCATTCATTCCGATAGCCACCTTTTGAAAGGGACAAAGCAACACCAGAGAAGAAAATAAGCTTCTTAATGTGTGTGTGTGTGTGTTTGTGTGTGTGTGTGTGTGTGTGTGGGTGTGTGTGTGTGTGTGTGTGTGTATGTGTGTGTGTGTGAATGGTGCTGAAACAAATTTAGACTACATGGATGTCAGAGGAGGTTCTGAGCCTGGCACACATCATAAATAACATCACATTTTATTAAAATGCTTTAAACCTGCACAATGGGATTTCTTACACCATCCAGGGTTTAATGCTTTTCCTAGTTCCACGGATACATATAATTCAAAAGAAATGATATTAAAGCAATGAAAGGTGCAAAAGTATGGTCTTGGCATATTTGGACTTCCACTCTGCCTGTTTAAATTGTAAGACAGCACAAAACGTCACTTCACAGTTTTATTTTCATTATTTTCACACATGTTTGGCTCATTCAGCAGTTAAATGGTGAAGTGCAGGTTTGTTTTTCCCTGAACTAAGTTTCTGGCACATATGAAAGGTTTTTTTTTTTTTTTTTTTTAATGTAAGAAGACTATTCATTAAAGCTTTTTCTTTTCCCCCACATACTGTATATTCTGTCTATCAGTGTAATTGATAAATGCAGAATTGTGAAATACTGTATACACAACTCTAGCTGCTGATCAAATCCTTTGCCCTTTGATTCCATCGGTTAAAGCCATCATGAAGCTTGAGTAGTCATAGAGCTTGGATTGTTTTGAGGTTTCTTCATGCTGTACTGCACTTTAGCTTTGGTCTCATGTCTTGAGTGTAGCCAAGCGAGGCATCAGGCCTGTTTTTCAGCCATGCTAGCTGTGAGGACGCTGAGTTGGCCGATGTGAGCCGAGTGCTCCTTGGCTTTGAGACGCAGAGCCGCGATGCTGGATGCACGAATATCCACGGGCACAGAAGACGAACAGAGTCCAGATGAAGATGATGAAGGGGGATCAGGAATGTGAAGGGGAGGCAGAATTGGATTCTCTGTGGTGGGAACAGGCAGTCTTTGGAGTGCCAGTGGAGTGAAGAATCTGGCAAGATTTAGAAATGTTGTTGGTTAAGAAGAAGCACAAGTCGATGAGACCAAGAACACAGGAAATTGGTTTGGCTGGAAGCATAGAAACCCTAAAACTTGCAGGTGGAAAATCAGAGCCTTATTTTTGATAAAATATTAAAATCTCCATGTTAGCAAATATCTAGCCAGCTAACTGTAATGAGTGATGTATAGTTTAAGCAAACTCTAGTGAGTTTTATATATTAACAAACTAAAATGCCTTTATATTGGTTAATAATCATTGTTGAAATTATGAGCAGCCATTTTTATTTTACATGCGCGACCCTGATCATAGGATAAAGCGGTATAGAAAATGAATGAATGAATGCTGAAAATTAGATGACCTAAAAATTCTGAGTTCTTTTTTTGTGGTCAGAGGTCATAAAATCATATTTACAAGTTTAATTAAACACAGAATATCATAGGAAGTCTCACCTGCCAAAGGAGGGGCTGATAAGGGCAGGGTGTCTGAGCATTGCTGCACCAAGCAGAGAGCAGATACGGTGTGGGGGTGCAGGGTTTGGGATGGGATGGGTAAATCTGTGGAGGGAAACAGGCCACCCTGACTCGGTGCCTGGGTGCAGGCTGGGGCTAAATGCACCCCCACTCAGATAATGGCATAGAGGCTGTGCTGCAGTGATGGGTCCAGGAAATGGAAGACCTAGATGGTGAGGTTGAACCCCTGTCTTTTCTCGTTTTCTCCATTTTGCACGTCGGTTCTGGAACCAGACCTAAAGGGGACAAGGGTTGAATTTGGTATTACAGTATTGAATTAATTTAGGAAACTGTATATGGAAAATAAACCTGGGACAATTTGGGAATATTAACACACCCAAATATGTGAGTAAATATTCCCAAACAGAGCATTGTCTACTGTTATTTTTTCATTTTATGAAAATAAATCTAATTTTAGTGAGCTGTAAGTGTAAGATTTTTTCCTTAAAAGTCAATCTATCCCATTATCAAGGTTACTTTCTAAAATGCCGGGGCAAACTGGCACATTGTTTTACCATTTTATTCATCCTTTTGTTCATTTCATTTACAACAATTCAAACATTATATAATATGTTAGATGCCTTTCGGGAGCAGTATCGGCTGGAACTGATTCTAAAGCATTTAATTTTTATTTTAGACTTTAAATATATTTAATATGCACTGTTGCGTTTTTGTGAGAATTATAGCCTATTAAATACTCTGTGTTAAAAGAAGTATTTTTGGCTAGGAAAGAAGTAGCTTGATTAGCACAAACACTTAAGTTAAAAATAGAAAGATTAGGCAAAGAGGAACCCTAACCCAGAAACTAGAATTTGTATTCTGATTTATACAATCTTTCCATTAGGACTCACTTATCAAACTTGTCAGTAACATTATGAACTCTTGTATCTCTTGTAAAATATTTTTATAACTAAAATGTCTCAGATAAACACTAAATCAACATTTATTAATAAGATAATTAAATTATATTGAATATAAAATTTTTAAAGATTAAAAAGACTTATTTTATTTTATTTTGATGTCATTATAAAACATTATATATTTATATATAAACCTTAATGCACTTACTTGAACGCGCGCTTCTGTCAGATCGAGCCTCATGGCTAATTCCTCCCTGAAAAATAAATGAAAATGAAAGAAAATTGTTATAAATATTTAATTATTAGCCACCTTACAACACTGACTGTCTCTTTTACTTCCACACTGATGGATTAATCCCGTCCACGTTTTGGTTACAAAACGTTTATTTATTTATTAATTAATTAGGATTGAGAGATCAGTTTATTAGTTAAACCCATTAAAATGGAATAATACGGGCCATGATGCTGTAATATGTAACTAAATTGGAATTTTACGATCTACACCTATTTATTACGATTATTCACTGCGCACAAATTTGTAATGAAACATGGAGCTGCGTAAATATTGAGTTCGTACCGTAATTTCTACAGAAAATAATGATCATAAGTCTACTCATTTAAGACTCGTATACTTTTTTTTATATAAAACTTTTATGCTTTTATAACGTTTATACATTTTAATATGATGTTTGATTCCACTTTATAATTAAACTCAATTATAAGTACGATAAGACAATTGTATTATTTAATTTCGTTTTTTCTTCTTCATCATTTTCACATGTCTAGCTGGACCTTCGATTTGATGATGTATCTATGTTTATTAATTTTAATAATTAATATATCAGTGAAAGTTTGCTGGCTTGGAGTTAATGTAAGATAAAGATTCTAGATCAGATCCATGCAGCTATAGTCAAATAAGTTCCACAGTACCTTGTGAACACGTCAGGGTAGTGCGTCTTTTGGAAAGCCCTCTCCAGTTCATCTAGCTGATAGCTTGTGAATGTTGTTCTGTATCTCCTCTGTTTACGTCTCTGTGTCCCGTCTTCAGCATCACTACTCGGTGATACATACACACCGTCCTCGGTGTCCTTCGTGCATGCGTTTTTCTCTCTCAGTCCGTCCTCAGGTCCCGGTGAGACACGTGCGTCCCCATGCGCTCTGCTCGTATCCGCCTCTACTTTATGCTGAGCAGCGCTGCTCTTTAGGGAACTGATGAGTGCTTGTTCAGGGTAGCAGGAATTCAGACCAGCTCTGAGCTCCAGCGCGTCTCCCTGTGCGCTCTTAGTTTCAGCTCTCTGTGCACTCTCGGGTTCATATCCATGTGCGCGTTTAGGTTCATTACCTTGTGCGCTCTCCAGCTCGTCTCCTAGACTGGGACTCAACGGGTGCCGCAGTTTGGATGGCAGGTGCAGGTCCGGGTGAGGAGGAAAATTTGACCCAGCTGCACATAGATAAAGAAAATGTTGAAATTATTTTAACAAATAATAGCTGTGGCAACGTTTTTTCGCTGGATGTGTAATATTTTTAACACAACAGTGTGCATATAACATTACAAAACGAAAGCTTTAATTGTTGTTTTAAAGAGCAGGTTATCAGATCAATTCAAATAAAATTAGGCACAAAGCATAAGAATTCCGTTCAATACACTTGATGGACGTCAGTCCACCACAGGGCACCATGCGCACACATTTAGGCACAATTTAGCATAACCGGTCCACTTGGACACTTGGAGGAAACTGGGGAAACCAGAGGAAGCTTATATCAAGTATCTAATGTGTAATATTAATTAAAAAGGCATGACATGATAACTTTAACAGAGTTATTTATTTACAGTAGGCCAAGGACGTATTCATATTTCACATCCAGTGTTCCCAGGCTGGACTCCAGATCCAGCATCAGGATCCAATTGTTATTGAAGAAGTTAAAAACGAATGAATGATACTACCTAAGTAAAAGTCTGGTTAATTCATTGCTCTGACATGATTAAAATAATTTAATAGCGATATGTATTTTTTTTTTTTAAATAAATTTAAAACATATTTTATACATGCAGGGTTAAAGCTCCAAACATCTCAATATATACCAGAAATTATTTTTTTGTTCTTATTTTTTTTTTTTTTTTTTTTTTTTTTT
>JAQQZS010000011.1:3773578-3785655 GCA_030068045.1 Platyallabes tihoni
GTGGTTTGATGAACATGAAAGTGAAGTTGAACATTTCCCATGGCCTGCACAGTCACCAGATCTAAATATTATTGAGCAACTTTGGGGTGTTTTGGAGGAGTGAGTCAGGAAACGTTTTACTCCACCAGCATCACGTAGTGACCTGGTCACTATTCTGTAAGAAGAATGGCTCAAAATCATTCTGGCCACTGTGCAGGACGTGTATCCGTCATTACCAAGACGAATTGATGCTGTATTGGCTGCAAAAGGAGGCCTGACACCATACTAATGAATTATTGTGGTCTAAAACCAGGCGTTTCAGTTTCATTGTCCAACCCCTGTATGTTTGTTTGTGTTTTTTTTTTTATTTGGAGACTTGTCAACCCTGAACATTTTATGCTTGATTTGTTCCAAATAAACAGGTTTTGTTGCAACGGAAGAGTCTCAACGGAAGTACCAGTTCCCCCTGAAAGTTTCTGTTCTGGTTCCCTTTCTCAGTGTGCATACTAAAGGCTGAGCTGGCAATATAAGAAAGATCGAATTATGGATGGCTTTCTTTCTCGAATCTTCAGGCAATTAAAGCTTGAGTGTGTATGAGATTAAACACTGAGCTGTACAGTTTGATGCCAGCACTGAAACAGATACACGTCGACGGGGGTTTAGTTTCTGCTTCACTTCAGAGCTGCATTTATTGTATAATCTACTGAAGCCGTCAATCATCAGATATGTGCCAATCAACTTCACACCTCAACTTTGTGTTGAAGAGCATTAACTATCTTTAATCCAATTCAGGTTATGGATAAACTTAATGTTTTTCAAAAACATGGGCAAATCTGTTTAACACTAATGGTGATTAGATATAAATAAATAAATAAAAAGTGGTCAAATTTCCTCATATGTTTGTGCTATTGCAAAACAATTGTTTAATAGTATCCCATTATAGCATAATTCAGCATAAAGGAATGAAATGACTGAAGGCGTAAAACTGATTTATATTTACTGGAGACTTAAAGCACTGTACGGTGATAAGACTCTTAGCCACATTAAAACATTCGAATGGCGCAATTTTTTTAAAGAAGGGTATAAGTCGATGAGTGACGATCCCGGCTGAGGTGGTTCGGAGCCCACTGCAGCTGAAAACTGACAAATAACTTATCAACTTGCGGAAAAGATGCATCTGTCTGTAGGAACTGTAAACACAATCACTCACATCTCCTGTACAGTCTTGACCTCATTTCAAGCCATTTCCAGATTTTGTTTGTTCCTGAGAGCATTTCAGACGTGAAGCAGGCACTCCAATCTTGGCTCTGGCATACTGAGACACCTTTCTACCTTGATGTTGTCCAAGCACTAGTGAAACACTGGGCTAAGTGTATTAGTGTAACAGGAGATTATATAGAGAAATAAATTAAGTTTTTACTCTTATAACTGTGTTTTGTTACTCTGTGCGATCAAAAGTTCCTGTTTAACTTGAACGTCCCTCATATTTTTAGGTTATTGTGAAATCTACTGTGTATTTTTTGTTACATATTAAACATTAAGTCAGTTTCCCATTAATTTTCTTTTTAATAAATCTTTTATTATTGACTCACTAGGAATAAAGTGTTTTACTTTAACACTACATTTAAACACTTAAATTCTGTTTGAGACCGGGATATAGGGAGAGAGTGAGAGAGACTGACATACACCAAAAAAAAAAAAAAAAATCTAATTCACTAAATGTACAGTATCTCATTAATGCTCTGCTGGTTTGTGCAGAATAAAAACTCATCACACACATGTTTTGTTAGTAGAAATTTATTTTCACCAATTTTAGCTGTTCAAACCCAGAGTACAGATATTCTTGTTAATCTCATGCACTGCTTGTCGTCGTCTCATGCAGTGCAGGTTAAAAATTTAAAGGATAGTAAGATTATACTGTTAAAATAAGATGAAAAAAGAACAGTTTCTTGCGACAAATGCCCAAACTAGCCAAGTCAGTGCATTAGGCTTATTGTAATAATATAATGCTTATTATGAAGCTTGATTTTAACCAACTATCCCAAAAATGCGTAATGTCTCAATGCCTGCAAATAATAATTAAAGTTGCGCACTACTTTAACTTATGAAAGTCAGAAAAAGCTGATGGAAAATGATCTTCATGTGAAGATGGGTTTCATCTCCGAGTGCTTGTCGGCAGATCCTGAAAAGAAAAAAAGGTTATTCAGTAAAATATTCATCTTTGTTAATGTAACATATCAAACAGGACATGCTGTTATGTTGAATGTTACAAAGAATGCTGTTATTTCCAGAAGATGTGTGAATAAAAATTATTTAAGTTATTTATTAGCGTGACTAGATGTTTTCTTTTGCATCACCTACATCTAAGCGGCACTGCACTGAGCGCGGCCCTCCACCACCGAGTCAGGCACTGGAACACCATCCTTGTCCACACACCAGCAGTGAGTCTCCTGCCAGCACTGCTCAGGCGTGTAGGCACCCTGCTCGTCACACTTCGGCTTGAACGATGGCAGAGAGATTGGGATCAAACCTGCAGCTTCCTGCTGGCACTTAGTCAGGGGTGCTGAAGACAAAAAAAAAAAAAAAAAACTCAATTCAACCTTCAGACACCTAAAAAACAACTACTAGATGATGTGATTTCATATTTTAACCTTTCATGGGGATTTTGTTTAACATGAGAGATAATAGGGAGGAAAATATACATACTGTATATGTTATTTTATATAATGGCAGATTTTGGTTTCACATAGTTGTCCAGGATACAAGTTTTTAAAATGATAATTTTAAATATATTAAATGAAGGTTTAATGGACATTTAAATAATGAAATTAAATAATTTTCTATTTGAAAGTGCTTAGAAATACACTCTTACTGGTCAGTGCTCAAATGTAAACTCAAATGTAGCACAAATGATTTGTTCTTTATTAATTTCTTTATTTACTGTTTTATTATTGCCTGAAATTAGTCTTTTGCTATTTATTTCCATCTTGATTATTGTTCCATAAGTGTAAGGGGAAAAAAAAAGAAAGAATTTGGGGAAAAATAGAAGTGGTGAGTATTTCCCATAAGAGCATTTAATAAACAAGAGCACTTAATAAACATCCTCAATTATAGTTAATGAAATATACTGAATCCCAAAATATTTTTTAAAAATATGGAAAATTTTGAAAGGAAATCTCGCTCTCTATATTAAAAAGTATATTTAATGTATATTTAATATATATATAATTACCAAACATAACAATCCAAAGGTTATGAAATTAATAAATTATGTTTAAAAAGTTAAATCATGTAATTATGTATGACGAGGCCAGATTACAGTCTTGTATCTAAACAATTCTGGTCACATGACTGACTGTTTAAAGGACACCCATCAAGTGGGTTAATTATGCTTCTAGTGAAGAATGAAAGTGAATGAAGCAAAGCTCTAATCTACCTTTAGTAGGAGGTGCGTCTTCCACCTGAAAAAAATCATCAAAATATAAAATTAATGCTAATAAAATATAAAATATGAATGTTTCCCTCTTCTTAAACAACCATAGCTTAAACCCACATTCAAAACATTCTAAACAGAAGATGAAATAAAGAGTCTAGTGTTTCTAGTGAAAAAAAGTGTTTACATAATAATGTTGAAATAAGAAGATAAAGAGCGTTTTTCCGATTCAGTCTGTTTTGTCAGTAGGGAGAGAGAATTAGTTCAATCCTGCCACATGGTGGCTGAATTTTCTCATTGCACATTAAAGGGTGAAGTATCTGTACCTTCTTATCTGAGACATCAGCAGAAACCAGGAGAGGGAAGGACCTCATTGGGACGGCCATCTTCATTGGTGTGCGATTAGCTGAATAGAGAAAAGGGAAGCAAAAGGATTAAAACAGGCATAGCTTGTTGTCTATTGGTATTTGAAAATACAAACAAAAAATGTAACTTTTAATAATAATTACGTCTAAAAGTGATTGTGTTATATTAAATACCAAAATGCATTAAAGCATTAAAGGGGCAATAAGTAACATCTGATTAGTTCATCTGATTAATAAATCACAATAAACGAGTTGTGTAATGTTGCGTATCGATCCGTTGACACCACCGACACTAGAAAAACCACGTCTCCGTATACAGTGTGTGTCTCACACAGCTGTCTCACCTCTGGCCTTGATGGTCAGCTCCTGCAGGCGGTCCGAGCGTCTCTCCAGCAGACTGAGCTTCTCGCTCTGGTGGTACACTGAGTAGACAGTGAAGGCCTGACCTGCGATCAGCAAGGCAGCCAACACCGTCAGTCCGGCCACCTTCAGCGCCTGCTTGTTGGAACCCCTGAGACGAAGAAACGGGAAGAATTAGAGACCTCACTTCTGTACTCATTCGCAATGTAAATAAACTGATTCTGAGTATACCGGAAATCGTTTTTCACTTCAGCCATATTGAAAACCTGTAGAAAAGTGTAACTTATCTTGCATAATCATTATGTCATAATTACATAATATTTCATGATTTAGAAATAAATGCTGGTTTGAAGGTAATGTCCCGACTTTGTCTCAATGTACGTTAGTTTTTGTTTTCTTTAAATACCACTTGTCTAAATTACATAAGGATTTGATGGAAACATTTTAAAAACAATGTTGCAGAAAGGAAGCCAAAACTAATGTATGGGTGCAAAAATAATTCACCTTATATTGCTTATTGCTTTTATTTTTATTTCAATTGCTTATATGTTTACATACATGCTAGTAATAAGATAAATAATACTATATAGATAATATATATTATTATTATCATTATTGTATTTTTCTCAGCTGTTTATGTACACTTATGTAACTAATAAGTTTTAGCATTGTAAAATGCTCACTTTAATAAAACTATTAATACAAAAAATATTTTTCAAGCATCATTTATGACTCTTCATAAGTGACTCTTCATAAATAATATAAAATATTATAAAATAATAATATAAAAAGTATATATAAAAGTTTCTCACCCTGTTGCTCTCATGGTGATGCCAGGCTGCTCACTTGGAGCAGAAACTAGATGTTCCTCAGACATTCTGCACAATTCTCAGTGAAAAACCTCCACAGCCAGACAGAGATATTAGAACTGAAGCAGAACTGAGCAGCACAAAAGAGGAAAAGTCCCAAATCCGAATCGTATTAATATTCATGAGCGATTCTTTAATTCTGATTGGCTGACAGGCTGCTGCGTCATCAGTTGCCAGGAGCGGACTGGATTCAATCAGCGCGGGTGTTTACCAACAGCAAGTTTCTACACTTTCACTTCTGTTTAGTTCTATGAGAAAAAATAAAACAATTCCTAATGTAAAAGTGTTTTAAATGTGATTTAAGCTTAGACATGTGGAAAACTGTAGTAATGATATAGAAATAACTTCTCTTTTGAGGCAAACCTTTTATAGGTAGCTGTGTGTACAGATGGTGGATGATGGAGTTACAGTCCAGAGAGAATATTTATATTCATCCATTCATCTTCTATACTGCTTATCCTGTACAGGGTCATGAGGGGCCTGGAGCCTATCCCAGGAGACTTTCTGCACAAGATTGGTTGCAGGGCACACACACACACACACGTTCCTCTGGGAAGAAAAATCACCAAGTATGGAGAAAACATGCAAACTCCACACACGCAGACCCAAGGCCGGAGTCGAACCCTCGACCCTGGAGGTGTGAGGCCACAGTCCTAACTGCTATGCCACCGGATGCCCTTCCTGAAGCAACCCTCCCATTGTATCTGGGCTTGGGACCGGCACAGCATCCAGTGGCTTGGGTTTGGGCCACTGGGTGGGAATTAAACCCGGGACTTCCACACGGCAGGCGAGAAACCTACCACTGTTGTTGTTGCTGGTCTTTTGGCACCTACCGACAAGGGGTCGCGCCACAGTGGACCATCTGGTCCGCACATACAAGCTTGGCACAGGTTTCAGATCGGATGCCCTTCCTGATGCAGCCCTCCCATTTTATCTGGGCTTGGAACCAGTACTGCATCCAGTGGCTGGGGTTTGTGCACTGGCTGGGAATTGAACCTGGGCCTTTCACATGGGAGGTGAGAAACCCACAACTGAGCCACCAATATTATATATTCAATATATATAAAAACAATAAACCAAAAAGAGTTTATTTAAGCAACATGTGCCTGGTCCTTTTTCCTGTTTTAACATACGGACTGATGAAACATTAGGAAAAGAAAAGAATAGTGAAGTGCACTTTTGTTTCCAGTCGAATGCTATCAAGAGTACTACTTCTATAAATTTAGATTTTATTATTGAGTTAGAAAAGTGCACAGCTCAGAACTATTTAATCATTTAATCTACCCTAAACGTACACTTACCTACAAATAGATTCTTTTGTTCTAATTGGCTGTCAGGATGCTGCGTCATCAGTTGTCAGGAGCAGTCAGGAGCGACTAAATACACAGGTAACAGGTATACACAGGTAACCAATACACTATATGGCTAATAGTTTGAATCCTAATCACACCCAAGCGCAATTCCTCTTCTAATCATTGTCACAAAATCAGAACACAACTGGACAAAACGTGTGTGTATGCTGGAACATGATAATTTCTTTTCACAACTGACCGGCTGAAACCTGTTCCAGCACAACAACGCCCTGGTGAACAAAGCGAGTCCCAAGAGGACATAGTTTGCAAAGATTACAGGGGAAGAATGTGTCTTGCACAGGTCTGATGTAAACCCTACCAAATATCTCTGGGATGAACTGGAACAGTAAATGCAGACCAGGCCTCCTTTTCATTCAGACATCAGTGCCTGAAAACTCACTAAAACTCTTATGGGTGAATGAACACATACCCACAAGCACACTCTACAATCTAGTGCAAAAAGTTCCCAGTAATCAGATGTGACTTAAATTAGATGTTTATTTGAGGCAGATGGGTGTCTGCATACTTTTGATCATATTGATTCAAATAAATTTTATTTGTATAGCGCTTTTAACAATTGTCATTGTCGCAAAGCAGCTTTACACACTCAATCATTTTTGATTAGGTGATAAACCTATGCATAAGGAAAGGTACATTTTCGCACTTTTCTTCACTGAAATATTGTTTCATCAGCTGCTTGCCTACTACAAGAATACTGCACACTAAAGTAAATCACACAAGCTAAACTGTCCATGCAAACTTCGTGGAACACAAGCAGTACTCTTATATAGCCTGTAGTTAATTATTTTAGTTGAGTTAAGCTTGCTTTTGTTTCTCTATTCAGTCATCAGGAAACCGTGTATGTAAGGACGTTTTGGCATTCCCCCGGTGCCAAACCATTTAAGGCATCCATGAAAACAATGCACGGTCAAACCAGTTAGGCAAAACAGTAACCAAGCATTTGATAGAAATTTCTCGCTCCACTATTACATGGAGTCTGAGCTAGATCAAAATCAAATTTATTGCCCCACTGCTCAAAGAAATGATGAAGTGACAAGAGGAAGTAAAAGTCTCAAACATGCGTAGATGTTCCCTATCCCACATACTCCTGTTCCGTATATTTTTTCCTGTAATACCCATTCAAGACCAAGAAACACTTTCTGGTTACTATGGTTAAAATTGTGCTTGCACAGTACTGACGTTTCTACATTTAACACGAATAAAACAGACCAAGATACAATATTAAAATGTTTAAGTAAATCATTTTTGTTCATACTGAAGTCTTATTTGAATCAGCAGTCATGTACATTTTACTTTAATATTTGAATTTTAAAAAATGCCAAATTTACCATAGATAACTAGAAATTATGAATCCTTTTAATCTGAATGCTTGAAGAAAACAGACAGGAGTCAAAAAGCACTATTTGACTTTTTATTCTGAAAAAAAATCCATAACAGTTTACAGACGACGCCCACGGCGACCTCCCTTTCTGCGGGTGCTGTCTGATGGAATTGGGGTGACGTCCTCTGGAAGAAGGAAACAAAGCAAAGAGGCATAATGAAAATTTACTCCTGTGCTATAACATGCAGCTTAACAGAAAACGCCAAAACCACATACACAGCTACTTCTACACCTTAATTATTTTGAGTAAATCCCACCACCCTGGCTGTAACCTACAGCCTCTACTTCTAACATAACTATACAAAATGTGTAATCACATGGATGTCCACTAGTGATGTGCGGGTCGGGTATTTTTCCAACCCGCGGGTCCCGCTTTTATGAAATAATTTGGCCCGCCCCAGCCCACCCCGAAGCACTGTATCTATTTTTACAACCCGCCCCACAACCATTAAATGATGTTAATTCCCGACCTCAATTTCTCCGCACCTCGTCTTCCATCTTCACTTTTATTTCTTTGTTTTTGTTGTGACTGGCAGCGAAATCACACGCAACATGCATGGATTTTTTTGTTTGTTTTTAATGACCCGCTCCAACCCACCCCGCAAATAAAGTGACAATTTCTTTACCCGCCCCGCGGGGTCCGCGGGTTAAAAGACGACCCGCGCATCACTAAATGTCCACACAGTGTCCTCCACAACACTGCAACCAAATTACTGAAAATTAGTAAAAACCCATCAGATTCCGTATTAGAGACTTCTACGTACCGATGCGGCCGATCTTCATGCCAGAGCGAGCCAGAGCCCTAAGAGCAGACTGAGCACCGGGTCCTGGAGTCTTGGTCCTGGGAGGGTAAAAAAAAAAAAAAAAAAAGGGATTGTTTAAAAATTGGGACCAGAGTCAAACAATGTCACAGCAAATATTTCAACCTTTAATCTCTCCAAGTACTTGCACATTTTTAAGGAATAATAGAAATAAATGTATAAAACTCAAGTAGCCAAATGTTAATCTTTAGTCCTTAGACGGTATCTACAGCAAAAGCCCACATTACCACCACACTAACATTAAGAGGATCAGAAAACAAAACCACACAGCAAGCAAATTAAAAACATGGTGGAAAAGTTGCTTAATCTGCATAAATATTTATCCATATAGTACTTTTTTACATTTGGTGGCAACAAATATCGTAAACCTACAAAATAAAAATCCAGGAGGAATAATCAATATAGTGCACAAAATACCTTAAAAAAAAAAAAAAAAAAAGGCACTCGCACCAAATGCCATGACAACCTTAAAAAGTGGTTATTTGTGGAATAAGCTTAGTCAGTTTTTGCTGTATGCTGCCCCCTAGTGGAAAAGTAATTTATTCCATCATTACAATTTAATCCCAAAAGGCAATATGTAATTACAATCATTTCTAAATGTCCTTTATCAAGATGTTCGACCTCATGGTCGATACACCTGAAACAATCCTGGTCAAGATCTTTCAGCATATAAGATCGTTGCCAAGTTTTATACCGTGGTGTTTCAGTGGCAAATGTTCACATTTGTAACTGACCAAGAGGACAACACAACTCGAACATTAGCACGCAAATATGCTGAACGCTCACTTGCAGAGCACGCGTAGGAGAAAAAGAAAAGTCTATCTTCAAATTAAAGCTTCAAGTCAGGGGTCTTACCTGTTTCCACCAGTGGCCCTCAGCTTGATGTGTAGAGCGGTGATGCCGAGCTCCTTGCACCTCTGAGCCACATCCTGAGCGGCCAACATGGCAGCGTAGGGAGAGGACTCGTCTCTGTCGGCCTTCACCTTCATCCCACCGGTCACACGGCAGATCGTTTCTCTGCGAGCAAAAGCAGATGAGATTCAAGATCAGCAAGTGAACTCCATAACTTTATATGTCCTAATCTATCCACTAAACATAGATGTCAAAGTATTTTGTGGAACCAAAATACTTTCTCGTTCCTCAGTTGGTCCAGTTTTAAACAAATACTGCACTGTGTAGCGTACGTATTACACATTGTGTACCATAAACAGTATATATATAAAATTTACATCCTTCAGTCAAATCAGTCTGCACTGTTGTACAGACCAAGTCCCAATACAACCTTATCCAATATGTATTTGGTTGGTGTTATAAAATTACCATTTTTTTTTTTTTACACATTCATGAAATAAAACAAAATGATTCCTGTGAACAAAAAGGGATCAAAAATGCTTTAGTTTCTATCTGCACTAATTGCTCTATACAACATTCTGCATTTGTGTTTTTAATCCCCCAACACCTTCAACATCTCATCCAGAGGTTGTCCACGCAGACCACAGCACCACTCATTTTGAGGTTCCTCCTTTGTTTTTCTCTTCAGAAGACGTCTGCGAGTCAGTAATGTCACTTACTTGCCGGAGAGATCAGTGACGTGGACAAAGGTGTCGTTGAAGGATGCGAAGATGTGGCAGACCCCGAAGACGTTCTCGCCTTCAGCTACCTGAGGTCCCAGGCTGATCACCTGCTCCTCCTTCTTTTCTTTACCCTTGCGTGGTGCCATTGCTGGAAAGGAAAAACAAAATCACATTCATAATCAGATTAATGAATGGAGCATGAGACATTCCAGATGTGTACTTGATCATCTATAGTCTAATTCAATGTTTAACCTATGAAGGACGATTTGTGCATCAGTTTCCTGACACAACCAGGTTGAACACAAATCTAGTTTATCAAATTAAACAAACCTTTATTACATCGTCTAAGATGTAATTTGAGACAAACTTTAGTGATAAAACAGTCCACTAATACTAGAGTTTCTTCTAGGTTTCAAGTTTTATTTGTCACATACACAGTCATACACAGTACGATATGCAGTGAAATGCTTACACAATAAGCCTTAAATTTAATTTACATTAAACATAATCCTCATCTACGAAAGAGAAATATGCAACATTTGCATTACAAGATTTTCAGCTTTAAATCCAGACACGCCGTTACCAGGGAATTCATGCAGCGTTAAAAACCACCAACGTTAACACACCTCCAGCACACACACACCTCACAGTGAAAAAAATTACTGCTTAAATTAAATAAGACTAATTGTAATCTCACTCCTTCAGCTTTTTAGCTCGTGTGTAATAAACAGCTGAAGAGAGCGGGCTCTGAGAGCCACACTGCCTGGCCCTGAGTCGCTAAACCCCGCTTAGCCCCACACCAACAATCTACCTAAACTACCCGCAAAAATAACGCTATTGTTTAACAATACATAAGTAGAATAGTTTATTATAACCTAAGGAACAAATTTATACCGCAAATTTACACACATTTGACAAAATAAACAAGGATTCGTAAAGATTTCAAGTTGGGATTCAATACCTCGGTATAGCTCCTATCGAGGCCGAAACAGGAAAGGAAGAAGAAAGCACTTCCGGGTTGAAAGATTAAGCTGGAAACACGGAAGTTTTCGAAACTGTATAGAATAAGAGTCTAACGGTAGTCTCCAAAATGGCGGCTACATTTGTGCGATTATTTTATTAGTAGTAGTTTTTCATTAAAAATTATGAAATAAAAATATTTGTTTGTCCGCTGTGTTTTGTAAATTGAACTTTTTTTGCGCATATGCAACAATCAAACACGGCAAACTGACAAAAAAAACAAACTTTTTTTTTTTTTTTTTTTTAGAACAAACCAAGGAAGATTTCTGCAAGGCACTGTTGCATTGCACCTCCAGGGTCGGGGTTCAATTCCTGCCCAGGGGTCTGTGTGCATGGAATTTGCATGTTTTTCCCATGCTTGGTGGGTTTTCTCCAGGTGCTCCGGTTTCCTCCAACAGTCCAAAAACATGCAACCGAATACTGAAATAAATAAAATAAAATAACAATAATAACAATTCCATCTGTGAATAAATAAATGCAAATTTACAAACAATACACCCTTTTGGAATTGTACATTAATTTAATGCCACATAAAATAGTCCTTTATCTGTGTTACGTATATGTCCCCTACAGTAGATTGTAATTGTATAATAATACTCTGTTTAACAATGTAGGATGTACAGTACTTTTTATGTTTGGTCCCCCACATTTATGGGACAAGGGGAATAGGACAAATTAACAACCTTAAAACTGTATTTTTTTTTAAAGAACTAGGGAGAGTAGAGGTCAATGTTAAGGATCTTTTAAAATTGGATTACGGACTTTTTGACCAACAGACCCCAGCATGTTAGGTCAGGCCACATCAGCTCTACTATCGTCACGCTTAACACTGGCGTACCACAGGGCTGTGTGCTAAGCCCCTTCCTTTACTCCCTCTTCACCCACGACTGCAGGCCTGTGTA
>JAQQZS010000011.1:3786417-3803885 GCA_030068045.1 Platyallabes tihoni
TCCTGGGATAGGCTCCAGGTCCCCCGCGACCCTGATTAAGGATAAAGCGGTATAGAAGATGAATGAATGAATGAACTATTTTAATTATAAGTTGTGACATATAGTTTATTCATTTATAAAAAATAAACAAAATGAGCAAAGCCAAACTGAATTTCAGTGCTCTAACATAGTAAAGTAACAGAATTAAGCACGTTATAAATAGTTAACATTTAAAACCTTTATAAATAAAAAGGACATGAATCAGATTAATGAACGTTTCAGAGGCAGAAACACTGAGCAGACAGTGGAGCTATTGCTGTTCTGACCTGAGCGCGCCTCTAGTGGCAAATAGTGGTATTACCTCACAGAAAAGCACGTTGCCATGACGATGACGGGGCCAACTACAAAAGCTCAGCTTTTGAAAAGGAAAATGGCCGCTAAATTAACGGTGTTCATATTTCCGTGGTGTTAAACACTCCCCATTTATTAAAATCATTAACGCGATATTTTCACAGCACTAATATATTTATAGAAATGTTAAATTGGAACTAAAATATATTTAATGTAGTGACATATTTCAGCCACTGGGGGCAGCACCACTGCCGCCTTCCTGCAAACTTCGCCTATTCCTATAAAAGACTTTTTCTTCTCTTTTTTTTTTTTTTAAACTCACAGCACTATTGTAAAATGCAGTTCTGTCACATGACCTTTCAGAATGCCAAATCTTACCAGCTGGAATATATACAAACTATGTCTCACTACTGCACATGGCAGACTTGGATGCACCTTTAGTCCAGCCATTCTCCCTGAGAAACCATGATTTATCATATGATCAATTATAGTAGCCTTAATCTTATAAAAGGCTGCTGTTCTTCTTCAGCTATGTTGAAGTAAGAGCATTTCACACATAATGTGATAAGAATGAACTTTTCCATAGATTTTAGGGAGGTCAAAGCTAGTACACTGACAGTCACTGAGTCTTATAAATAGGAATTCATAGTTGGCCTAAAGTTGTTTGTGTACAGACAGGGTGAAATGTACTTTTTCTATACGGAAAGTTCAGGCTATTTATTTATAGAGTGAAAGCTTGTGCTTGTATTTTTTTAAAAGTTTCTTGGGACTCGGTGTCCATGCTGTTGCCATGGTTACAGGCTTGGCTTCGTGTTTGGAATTAAAATTTTGAATTAAAACACAGTGACATCATCGAAGATAGTTTCAGAACGTGCACAAGAAAAATCTTTTCAGACCATCGATAGACAGCGACAGTGACAGAGAGGGTTTAGCAGTTATCAGTGGTAATCTTACATCAGTGGTAAGATGATTAGGAATTTATAGTTGTGTGTGTTTTTTTTGAAGATTCCTCTGATTTCTGTAGTGAAATGTACTTTGTAGTGTACTTATACTAATGTTTGTGTGTTTAAAGCAGTAAATGTTTGTATTGATAAACCTGAGAAATATTCAGTTTGATTTGCTAAATATTCAGTCGGTGTTGCTGCTTTTCTTCACCACTAAGAGTGTGTGTGTGTTAAAGTTTTATTTTCATGATTTAGGCAAAATGAACACGACGTCTAAGATGAAGCGTCTGACTATTTACATGTTGGAGTCTGCACCGATAGATGACCAGGTCCAGATAGCACGTGAGGCTCACACTCATATATACACAAACACGCACATAACTATGCCTCATACACACTCCTGCTCATGCAGCACAGCATTTTAATGGACTTTTTTGACTTTATCTACAACTACTGTATCTACAAGCAAGTATCTACAAACTCCTCTTCCTTTTCTTAGAGATGTTCTCTGTTCTCTCTGCAGATGATCACCTGTTACCCCTGGTCGAGGAAATCCACCCCAGTCAGGCCAATAAGATCACCTGGATGCTGGTGCAAGACGAGAACAACTTTGAGATAATCAACATGATTGGAGATCCTGAGCATCTGCGTGCCAGGGTGTGTACACACACACACACACACACACACACACACACTTTTTATATGCATATAATTTTAAATTACACAAATGTGACATATACTTATAATGTGTGTGTTATTTTTTTTTTGTAGGTGGATGAAATGGACGCTCTCCTGAAGGCGAGAGAAACTGGTCAGAAGCCGGTAAGGATCTTTAATTAAAATTGGACATGTGCTGATAATCAATAATGAGATACACAACAATATTTTATAATTTATTCATATTTAGATTCTTCATCACAACATCACAGTTTGTACAGTTTAAGGATAAAAAGTACAAAAGATATATAAAAGTTTACATTTGTAGAGCAAAGCTGTAGAGTAATCTTTCTCTCTCTACATCTCACACACACACACACACACACACGCATACTACTGTATATATGTGGACTAAAACCATTGTCTATTTTTCTTTCAGGATAACTTGAAAGCGATTTTCAACAACAAGAAGAGAAGGAATAAGAAAAAGAAGAATTATTTTAACTAACGTTTCAATCAGCATTAAAAAAAAAAACAAAAAAAAAATTGTATATAGAGTAGAGTATATGCATTGTATGTATATAGTAGTGTAATAATGCATAATAAATGAATTATATAAATTGTTCTGGATTTTCCAACCAACCTTTAGAATTTATTATTATTTATTTTTTTAACCAAAATACTTTGTAATAATAAAAATTAAATAATCACCATAAATTTGCCTTGGGTCTTGTTTATTGTCAATTTAATTAGAATTGAAAGAGAAACCTATTGCTACTGATTAAGAACAAGATTTTTCAAGAACTATACTGTATTTTTTTAAACATGCTTTTTTTTCTCTCGTATTTAAAAACATCTCAGCTTTATAATGAAGGTTCTATGAAGGTTTCGTGAAAAAATACAACATGAGCAAGCCCAAACTGAATTATACTGCTCGAGGAAGGCTGAGTAAAAGAATTCAAGCGTGTTATAAATATTTAAGATTTGAAACCTTTAGAAACAAAAGGACATAAAGCAGATTATTGGACGTTCGTGATGAGTAGACCTTGAAGCCACTGCAGTGCTGCACTCTAGTGGCCAATAGTGGTATTACCACACAGAAGAGCACGTCACGGTGACAACTGCAAAGGTTGCGCATTGGGAAAGAAGAAAATACAGTCGAATTAACGATGTTAATGTTTTCGTAATGTATTAAACATGAAATCTTTAATTTGGACCTAAAATAGATGAAATGTAGTGACAAATGTCAGCCACTGGGGGGCAACACCACTTCCGCCTGCCGGCAGACTCCGCCCATTTTCTCCCCCTGTGGGAGGTAACCCTTTAGGTCCAAAAGCACAAGAAGTTCTTTATATAAATTATATAAATAATTTTTTTTTCATGAAAAGATTCTTCACTAGTGTGTTTAGGGTGAGGCAGTTTCCTTTTCTTAAACACAACTTCACCAACCCCAACACCACCATTTCACAAATATAAAATCTAATAGGTAGAATAGAAAATGGAGTAATTTCTAGTAAGATACATACTAATTATTGTATTATATTACTATCACTAATAAGGCAGCGGGAGTTTGATGCCTGCCTCGGGTCAATGTGTGTGTGGAGTTTGCATGTTCCTCCCACTTTCCTTCTATAGTCCCAAGACATGCAGATTAGGCTAACAGGCATTATGTCTGTGCCCTGCAATGGACTGGAACCCTGTCCAGGGTGTACCACACCTTGTGCCCAGAGTATACTGGGAGAGGCCCCAGGCGACCACAATCCTGTAACAGGACAAGCGGTAAAGAATAATAATAATCACTAATAACCCTAACACTACAAATCACGTATGTCTGTTGAATGGAACAACAGGTTGACTAACAACATATAAATTTTTTTTTATTTATCTATACCTATAATAAAACTGTGAAGTTGGTGTCTTTACATTGACGAACAGTTCGAAAAGATAAGTTTGGGGAACGTAACATGAGTGTAACTATTGGGTGGCATTACATTAAAAAATTAGAAAGTTAACCAACTAGTACACATCTACACTTTCTGTGAAAAGGTACTGTGCAAATTACGCCAAAGTCCACTAAATAGTTAAGGAGCAGTGGCGGATAGCAGATTTGACCCTCCTTTTGTTATGTTTATATTTGCATATCTATATTTCCTAATAAAGGCTCTGTTAAAGTTTCAACAGCTTTCACAAACTTTCAGAATATGATATGTATGTGTTCATATCTGTAATATCAACAGTTTTACAAATAAAACATAAAACATTTGGTATATTGCATGAAAATACAGTCATTACTGCAAGTCCTTGACACATAATTCCTATAAATAATTCAGTTTTCTTCTTCTTCATCTGGAGTGTGAGTTGATGCTAGAACCTCATCTGCAGCTGGATCAAAACTGGGACAATATCTACTGATGAAACTTAGTCTGCAGCTGGGACTCTTTCTGGAACTGTGCCGGCCACAGGAACACTATGTGCAGGTGTTGGTGCAGTTATGTTCATAAACTCTCATAAAGCAGTTGTGAGTGTGATGGTGCCACCAGTCTGCTGATGCACCGGTGCAGGTTGCAAGACATGGGGTATATTCAGAACCATAGGTACTTTTAGACCCTTGCTAATTCTGTACTCTTTCAGTTCACTTTCGCATTGAGATGGAAGTGCTTTTATAGCAAAGCATCAGACAGACCTAAAGAGTTTCAGAGAGGAACTTTATTTTCACTTAGCATCTGAGAGTGTTGGTTATTGATTTACATGGTTGTAATTATTGGGTGTTGTTATTAGTGTAAATCTAAATATATAAAAAATTATATTCAAATAAAATTAATACACAAATAATAATTGCTATTAATAGCAAGGTATTAACCACATGAAAAAAAAACATTTAGTTATAGGCTGCATCCTAAAACATTTCTAGGCTAGTTTGGAGGTTTGTAAGACCATCAACAAATCTATACCATCAACCATCTATATAGAAGTCAGATAATACTCTGTGTTTCAACTTGCCGCTAAACCCTGATCTAGCAAACTAACATACTATTATAACATATAAGTCTATATCTACACTCATCTACACCTCTGGGTCTACGCTGCCCTCAAGAGGGCGCCAAAGATCATCGGTGTCTGGTGAGGCTGTGAAGTTGTCTGAATTAGGTTTGAACATGTTAAAGATGATCATACTTACACACTCACAGTATAATTAAAAGTCGAGGTGGAGTGAGTTGTTGCGAGGGGGTGGTTAGCCTTCCTCAGTTACAAGCAGGGGGGTTTCAAGGAAAACAAGATGGAGACCCACTGATCTACACCATCATCAAGGTTCAGACCCTGGATAGTGCATGCGTGTGTATACTCAGTCATCTTTTTGAGTATGGTCTGTCTCTGTATTTTAGTTCGTGATCGAAACAGGTGTACTTGATCGTTGGGGAACTCCTCAGAGGACAAGTATTCAGTGAAACTGTGCCTACAGCACAGGCATCAGGCATTTACAACCTGATGTTGACTGAAAAACCCCTACATGACAAAATGCATTTATTAAAAATATGGCTTGAAATAACTAACTAATAGCACAAAAGAGCAAATGCTAAACATTTTACCAGCCTAGTCATTTATACCTGGCATACACATTCGCCAATCTGATGCCTCTGCAGATTCGAAGTGGACCTAGCTCTACTCTTTCAACCCATCTCATAACGTGCAACCTTCTGGAGAGAGTCCGCACGTCATCACACACACAATTTTTACCAAGCAGAGATACAGGACTTCAGTCGTTGTCAGTCTTTTGGCACATCGACTTGTCACAAAATGGTCACAGACAGATGCTCTTCCTGATGCACCCCTCCCATTTTATCCAGGCTTGAAACATTGATATTTTATTGTGTACAAGCCTATGACACATGTAGCCTTAATAACGGCGTCTGCCAAATGCCGTAAATGTAAAGAAGGCTATAAATGTGTATTAAATGCAAAATCGGAATATGGAACAGCGTTCTCCAGTGTTCTGTATGGTTTGCATAACTGTTGCCCGCTTCTGAAAGTTGATGCAAGTGTAGCCAAGTGAGAAGTAGGTTTTCCTGTACCGGCCAGATTGAGTGAATGTGCTGTTTAAAAAATTGTTACTAGTGGAGATAAGCACCAAACATACAGTTTTAAACTGTTTTTAAACATGAGTATCAAGAACACAGAAAATGTTCAAGTAAAAACAAAACTCTTGATTGCACAGAATAACAGAACACAGTTCTGAGAGTAAAAACTCCCTTCATTTCTCTATATAATCCCCTGCTACACTAATGCACTTATCCCAGAGTTTCACTAGTGCTTGGACACCATTAAAGTAAAAAGGTTTAGTCTAATGATTTACTGCGGCTCATCATTGTACTGCGCTTGAAGTCTTCTGTAAGCGTCAGTCTGGTTATACACCTTCATTCAACAGAAATTTATCACAAGGCCTTGAACACCCCTGGTAGCTTTCACTCACTATCGAAATACATTCAGAAAATAGTCTAGCATCTGCATTCATAATACAATTGGCTGTTTAAATTCAATAAATAAATTAACTGTACACTGCCCAGCCCAACAACAACAAATGTTCACACACACTAATATTTCATTGAACTGCCTTTAGCTTGTATTACAGCATGCGTTCCCAGTGGCATTGTTTCAACAACCTTATGCAACATCAAGATTTATTTCCATCCGCAGATGCATTCATTTCTCTCCAAGTGCTGTTTATCTGAAGGATTTGGCTGCAAAAATTTACTTATAAACTACAGAGGCAGGTGATGGGTTAAGACCTATTTCTCCGTCATCCACTGTGACCATAGACTGTACAAAAAAAAAACAAACTGGACAAATCCTGTGATGTCACCGATTAGTTTTATGAAGGAGCTCTGGTCATCGCCATCTGGGCTGGAACTGATTCCACCTAAACACCTTGGTTAATCCATAATTGGGCAAATGTGCCGAACAGTTGGCTGTTTGGAACACACCTACAGTACTTAACAACCACCCACAGGCTTAGCTAAAATGCTATGGTAGCCAAAGTTAACTTGTATGCTAATGGGTTTGATTGAAATTCATCATCCATACTCTACACGTCGTCCTGTGGCAACGCCTACATTTATTGTGATAAGGTAAACTACAATGATTCTAGTTAGCTGTTTAGCTTAAGTTATGAATAGCAAGCAGCTAACGGTTTGAGACCTGCAATGTTTTAGCCGTCACTCAAACTGGCTATGTCCATAATTACACGTAACTTTATGGCCTAATATAATTTTAACTGATAAGCTAGATAAACATTCACCATTCACAATTCAGTACAGTTGCCTTGAGAAGGAACTCTAGGTGTTGAGGCTGTTAACATGTTTATTACGGTTGTAAAGTTGGGCATTTTAACATTGGTGGGGATCTATGGAGATTGACAAACTTTTGGAGTCAGCCAAAGACATTCAACATTCGAAGAACAGCATGTTTTGGGACTTTGATTTTGGCTTCATTTCTCAGAACTAGACATTATCCCTTGAGTGAAGTTCTCCTCACTCACTCATCGTCTACACTGCTTTATCCTGTATACAGGATAAAACTCACTCATCCATGTCTTTATGGACCTTGCTTTGTGCACTGGTGCGCAGTCATGTTGGAACATGTGTGAGGTTGTTTTTCAGGAGTTGGGTACTTCCAGTGGAAGGAACTCTCAATGCTTCAGTCTACCGAGACATTTGGACAGTTTCATGCTCCCAACTTTGTGGGAACAGTTTGGGGACGGCCCTTTCCTGTTCCAACATGACTGCGCACCAGTGCACAAAGCAAGCTCCATAAAGACATGGATGAGTGAGTTTGGTGTGGAAGAACTTGACTGGTCTGTACAGAGTCCTGACCTCAACCCGATAGATCACCTTTGGGATGAATTAGAGTGGAGACTGCGAGACAGGCCTTCTCGTCCAGCATCAGTGCCTTCCCAGAAGGGTTGAAGCTGTTGTAGCCGCAAAAGGGGGCGGGGCCAACATCATATTAAACCCTATGGATTAAGAACTGAATGTACCTCAAGTTCATACGCATGTGAAGGCAGGAAAGCAAATTCTTCTGGCAATATAGTGCAGAGCCTGCTTGAAACACACTCATTACACTAAACTTGATAAACGTGCACTAAAATGACCACTCCAAAGACGTAAAAAGACAGTGGTTTCTTTATTTGCAAATTAATCACAAAAATATTGGCTACCAACAATAAAAAATATTAACAATGATAGGTTTGATTGTACAGTCCAGATGATTATTTTACCTTACAATTTATTTCATTTACATCACTATCTACTGATATCCTACATTATAATACAGAAAGCACAAGATTGGCAGTGTGAAGTTCATGGGAACCACTTTGTGTGTGTGTGTGTGTGTGTGTGTGTGTGTGTGTGTGGTGACTCAAGTATGGAACCCAAAAAGAGGAAAAATGTCTTTAGTCTCTGTCCTCTCATTCGTTCTTTTTAAACATACACACACGCACAAAAAAAAAAAAAAAAAAAAACACCCACATGATTTTGTGCTTGGTGCAAAATGTCAGACTTTCTCAGGAAAATATATTATTGCATTATTACAGTTAGAAATACTAAATCAGGACAGAAAAACAAAATCAGTATCGTCAACATCATGATGGAGATCTGAGCAGCATGATAGTGTGTGTGTGTGTGTGTGTGTGTGTGTGGGTCAGTATTACAGACAGTGTGCGCTTCAATCAGATCCCTCGAACGAGCGTTTCACTTAAAGAACACAAATCATGAGCGAATACTTTTAACTGTTTATTAATACAGAACCTTCACAATCGAGCATACATTTAACCGAATGCATGTAACCGTTTCCGAAAGTCCTTGGCCAAACAACTGAAAAGTGTTTAAAATGAAAAAGAAAAAAAAAATTGTGCTTATTAGGCATCATTCTCGCAGAAAATTTTTCATACATTTTGGGTTGTAATACGTGGGGGAAAAAAACAAAAACAAAAAAATAACTCAATACTGTCATGTCAAATTCGAAGTATTTGCGAATTATAAGCTTGACCTTTGACCTTTTAAATGCTCTTCGATCCTCCTCCAACATCACATTAGAGTTTTTTTTTTTTAAAAGAGTTAGAAAGAAACCCACAAGATAAAGACGGTGGAGTGATCAGGCTTCCTGGTCTTCAATTTATTAATCATTTGAGTTATTAATTTAAATCTAAGCAGGTTAGTGTCTTGGCTATTAGCTGTAGCACGGTGGCGTAGCGGTTAGCACGGTGGCCCCATGCCTCCAGGGTCAAGGGTTTGATTCCCACCTCTGGTCTGTGTGAATGGAGTTTGCATGTTCTTCCTGTGTTTGGTGGGTTTCCTCCAGGTTCTCCGCTTTCCTCCCACAATCCGGAGACATACATATTAGATTAATTGGTGTTCCCAAATACCCAAAAAATAGTCTCTAGTCTCGATGAATGATTTCAGAAATTCAAAACTCTCTCCCACTCATTCCCTATATCGCTTATCTTCTACAGGGTTGCTGGAGGCCTGGAGCCTATCCCAGGGTTCTTGGGCCACCAAGCAGGGATACAACCTGCCTAACTGTTTAAGATGCATGTCTTTTGATTGTGGGAGGAAACCAGAGTACCCAGAGGAAACCCCAAGCATTTGGAGGACATGCACACCCCATACACACTGGGCCGAAAGGCGAGAATTGAACCCTCGACTTTGGAGTTGTGAGTCCACACTACCACACAGTGCCACCGCGTAGTTAAACACACGTCCAAAACCTATGGAGTAAGGGCTTTATTCCAGTCAGGGATGCACTGGGTCCGGGGTCTATCTTGGGAATGCTGGGATACAAGATAAAACTCCTGGAGCTGAGAGATGGCAACACCACCCCCTCTACCAGGTAGATGCCTAGACCCAACCACAATATTGCACCGTGGGTTAGCTAACGAACAGTGTAATCGTTCAATAATATGCTTGAGACTAAAATGGGTTGAAAATACATCACTTATACCATGAGCACCAAATAAAAAAAGGGGGACGTTAAAGAAAAAGAAAAAAAAATAAGGTTTTGTCCATTATTTGAATTGCACCTGGAAAGAACTGCTCACTTCATTATGAGAAATAAGACCTGGAGGTTTCCCACTGTGTATTCAAAAGCCTATGGTGTCTGTGCTTACATTCAGAGGTATATTTAAAGTTCATAAAAAAATTAATTTCCAAAACAGTCCTTATGTGCCAAAGGGAGCGATACGCTATACATTCTCTGATACGTCTCGACTTGAGTTATTCGCACACTGGCATATCACGTGACTTAAAAAACTAAACAAAGGGGTAAAAAAAAAAAAAAAAATCATTAATATGGAATAAAAAAAAACAAACAAAAAAAAACCTCTGTTAACATTCCGGTAATACTCTTACTGTTGGAACACTGCTTCGTCCTGGGATCATTTCTACGGTGGCTAATGAATAGCTCGGATCGTCAAGGCGTGTCCAAGCACTTTCTTCCGGGCAAATTAAGGCGATATTCAATTTACTGCACATAATACAGAGTATCAGGATCCCTGTGTGCTGTACATGTCCATATTTACACTCACATTTACTCTGGATGTAGCTTATTATTGTTAATATTATTATTATTTGTAAGAAAAAAAAAATAGTACCATTGTTTGTGTAGTTTGTAACACCATAAATACGCAGATGTAAAAATGTGTGTCCTAGAGTGCGTACGTACAATGTTATGAGCGGGAAGAACAAAAACAGACTTCAGGGTGAGACTGAGTCCTGTTCCGCAACACAACATGATGAATGAATGAACGAGTGAATGAATGAAAGGATGGATGGATGGATGGGAGAAAATAAATCAGAGCTAAAGGTTCCTTCCTGGTTTGTGTTCAATCGTTCTCTTGTGTTCAAAAGTTCTCTTCTCTTATACTGTGTCTGAGAAGAACAAACACAGGAAAAGCGCAGTCCGTGCATTTGTTCGTCTGTGTGTGTGTGTGTGTGTGTGTGTGTGTGTGTGTGTGTGTGTGTGTGTGTGTGTGGGTACTGACAAACATCCCTGGGTGCCCACGCTCTTCCAAAGAATGAAAAAAGCAAGGGAATGTCACCGTCTCCGCCGCCGCCCCGCACATTGCCCCCTCCTCCCCTCTCCGTTTCTTTTCCTCTCGCGGCCCGGACCTCTGGAACGAGACCTCACCGGGCCGCTGTGCCTTTATCCAGCTGCCGTAGCTGACTTGAGCAGTGCGACTGTGTCAGCTGCGTTCGCCCCCCGGCACCCGTGTTTCTTTTTTTTTTTCTGTTCGTGTTTTTCTTTGTTTCTCCTTTTCTTTTCCGGCTACCTGCTGTGGAGCAGTTCCTCGCGGAGCCAGCTCGGCAGAGGCTGACCCATCTTGTAGAGCAGCTTGGAAAGTTCGACGTTGTGCTCGCGGTAGTGTTCTCGTAGAAAGCGTCGTGACTGTCAGGGAAGAGGAAATAAATCAAGACTTTGTTTTTTTATTAGGCGGCAGGCACGGGCGATGCAGATTTATAGCCACGAATCTGATGCAATATGACAGGACTGTGTGACGGTTCTGGTTGCTATGGTTACTGTACTCGTGTTGCATTTACATTCAGTTCGGCTGGAAAGGGAGATTTGGGGCTCAGAAGGGAGGGAGGGAGTGCAAATAATAATAATAATAATAATAATTCAGCTCAGAAGCTTGTTTTTGGATGGAAATCATTTAGTAAAAAGAAATTGTTAAAAAAAAAACGATCTTGTGCTCCTAAGCCTAAAATTTATCCTTATGAGATAACAAGGTTTAAAAGCAGCTTGTATTTTTGCTGAACGTCGTCATGCCTTCTGCAGCTGATAAGAGTGCAACCTGCACAAAATATGCTTTAATGCTTTTCTGCACACCACGGTTGTAAAGAGTGGTAATTTGAATTGATGTAGACTTCCTCTCAGATCAAACACACACTCTAGCTCTTCTACACCGAGCTCTCTCATTATCAAAGGTTCATACTCTATAATAAGGTGAATGACTTGAACCAGACGAACCCTGAGATCATGGCGTTCCCCATTCTCTTGGGTCACTAGTGATCAGGAACGTCTCAGCACGTGCTTTCCATGACTTCATTTCACATGAAGCGACATGGAGACGAAGCCAGCGGTGCTTTTTTGTTTTTATTTTAAGGGTGTGTGTTTTTGGAGCGAACGAGTACTGCCGTTCAGAGCACCGCAGTATGTAGAGGACAGACATCAGCATGTCCTTGCACCCCTCATTAGCTTTGATGTTCCTGCCAGGATGCCTCAAGGTGTCGCCAAGGGCATCAATGCCGCGCTAGTCAGTGTCAGTCTCTGTAAAGCACTCGACACCTGTCGTGCCCGAGGTCTCGGTCGGTCCTCACCTCAACCGAAGCGCCACATCGTGAAACCTTCAATCTTATAAAAGTAATGATGTAAAGTAACACACTCACGTCCACATCCATGTCAGGATACTTCCTGCCTTTGCTCTTCCCCAGACATTTCGTCTTCCCTCCGTCCAGCAGCTGGCACCAGAACCCTTTCTTAGGATCGAACCTGCGAAGGAGAAACAAAATGGAGGAGGGAACGAGATGAAGTTTCCACATCAGCCCGAGAAAGAGAGAGAGAGAGACAGAGAGAATTGGAATATGGTAGACAGATGGTGTACAGCCAGGTCTGTTTGCAGAAACAAACACGGGACAAACCGGGCCTATTGTCCACTGGGGGATGGGACGAACAGATGTTGCTGCTTATGAGTCTGGTGTAGTGATTATGTGGTCAGGCATGAAAGAATGAAAAAGGCAGAGCGGGGGATGAGAGAGTGAGTCAGAGTAGAGGTAGTAAAAAGATTAGATGAAAGAAAGGACAAAAAAAACTGAAAAAAGACAAAAAGGGGAACTGGCGAATGTAAGGTGTATGAAAATAAAAAAAAAAAGAAGAAAACTGGAAATTATGAAAGAAAAACTAAAAAAAAGTAAAAGGAAAGAAAGAAAGACACAAGAAGAAGTGAGAGTAAAAATAATAAACGAAAAAAAAGTCTAGTAGCAGGTGTAGAAAAGAAAATGAAAGAAACAAGAAAAGGAAAAAAAGCAAAATAAAAATAAGCTAAAAAAAGAGGCACAGTAAGAATTAAAAAAATAGGGAAAGAAAGAATGATGTTGGGAAGGAAAGAAGGACAGATGGCAGGGAGGAGGGAAAGATGGAGGGAAGGAAAGAAGTATGGAAGGAAAGAAAGATTGATTGAGAAGATGAAAGGAAGGATGGATTGAAGGAAAGAAAGTTGGCGGACAGAGGGGAGGTGGAAAGAAAAAAAGGAAGGATGGAGGACAGGAAACAAAGATGGCGTGGGGAGGAAGGATGAAGGGATGAATGGAAGCATTGAGAGAATGAAGGGGACAGAGTAAGGACAGGGAAAGAAATGATGGCTAGAGAGAGGATGGATGGAAGGAAGGACGGAAGGAAGGAAGGAACAGATTTTTCGAACAGAACAGATGAAAATAAAAAATAAAATACAGACAGAAGAAAGAAAGAGCGAGAAGAAAATAGAAGAAAGGGAGAGAATTCGAAATATAAATCTAAACAAGCAGGCAAAGAAAACAGGTTTAAAAAGGAGGAAATTAAATAGAAAGACTTGAAAAAGAAAACGGGAACAGAGAATAAACGAGAGACAGAGAGGTAAATAAGATCCACAACGTGAAACACATCAAACCCAGAGATCCCAGTAATCAGTCCCACAGCCATCACTGGTCTCCGCTGACGGGAACTGTGCAGCGTTACAGGTTCAGGGAGGAGACGTCAGATAAACGGAGACACTCACGCTAGGATCTTGTGGTAATTGAGGGAGTTTGTGAGGCCGAGAAACTTCTGGATCTTATCCATGACCGCAGCCGGCTCCGTCCTCAGCATCTGACCGTCCAGGACCAGGATCTGAGCGAAGAGAGAGTTTACACCCCATGTAAATGTGCATGGACTCGCATACACACATACACACACACACTGACAAACATGTGCACACACCTGGCTGGGGTGGTAGTGACTGAGCCATCGCTGCAGGTGTGTGGCGTACAGCCCGGGCACAAGGCAGCGGTTCTGTAGCACCTTCAGTTTGAGCGGCGCGTCATGGCCGGCGGTGATGACATCATGAAAGGTGTATTTCTGGGCCACGGGGTCGTCATGGGCTCGCTGGTGCTGGAGCAGAGCACAAACACCACCATGATGAAGATCCGAGCTGAACGCAACACACTGAGCCGCACCCAGTTCACCTCATCAGCGCCTCATTCACAATCACCAGACATGACATGATCCATGTTCATTCCTTTTTTTTCTCGTTTCTGTCTGTCTGCAAGTCTATTTATTTACGACTTCACGCATAACTGCCAGTTTTTTTCTTTCCTTTTTCATATTGCCTCTCATTTTTGTTTGTCTTTCATGTCATTTTTTCTACTCCAGTCC
This sequence comes from Platyallabes tihoni, assembly GCA_030068045.1. Lineage (NCBI taxonomy): Eukaryota > Metazoa > Chordata > Actinopteri > Siluriformes > Clariidae > Platyallabes > Platyallabes tihoni. The sequence goes on from JAQQZS010000011.1 coordinate 3,800,784, forward strand.
GTTTTAAATCTTTCGTTCTTTTCCTTTTTTTGTAATTTTCTTTGCTCTTATTTCTTACTCTTTTTCTTTCTTAATTTTTTTCTTTCATTTTTCTCACCGCCCCCCCATATCTTTCACTTTCTCCTCTTTCTTTATATTTTTAATAATAAAGATTTTTGTCTATTTTCTCTATGTATTTTTTCTCTCATATACTGTATTGGTCTTTAAATAATTGGTCTTTTTGTTAGTTTTCTTTAAATTTTCATTTATTTTTCCTTCTTTCGTCTTCATTTTGTCCCTCTTTCCCATTTCCATTAGTTCTTTGATTTTCTTTCATCCTTTCTTTTACATTGGCCTTTAATTCATTTTTTTTCCTTCCTTGAACTTTTTTTTTCTTTCTTTCTTTCTTTCTTTCTCTTTCATTACTACATTTTTTACTTTTCTTTCTCTGATTTTTCTTTCATGTATCTATTTTCATTTTTCTTTGTCTTTATTTTCTTTTTCTTTCATTTTTTCTCTGTCTGTATGCCTGTCTGTCCTTTTTTCTTTCCACTCGCGTTATACCATACCACACTTGGTATACAATGTCTTCATGTAGTTTGCTTTTTACTTCATGCTGGAACAGATTCGAGCCTCTCAGGCAAAGTTCAAGTGCTTTTAAAAACTTGAGGCTACAGTTTTGGGAAGAAGCACACATGGGCGTGACGGTCAGGTGTCCACATACTTTTGGCCATAGAGTTTTTACTCGCTTACTTTTATATATTTATAAGACAATTTGCAGTCACTCATTTGTTTCGGTCTCTAAACAACCTTCAAAATGGCGACTGGGTGAGAAGACTGTTCCCTGGGCCAGATTAATAAAAATAATAATAACAGCGATGAATATGATGACGATAACAATAATAATCTTGTGGAGCGTTGCTGATTTTATGAACCACTCCATTAACCCAAACCATTTCCTGTTTAGTGCTTCAAAGCCCAGTGCGCCTCCTGCAACAATAACGCTAATGATGGTCATTAAAAAAAGAAAGAAAAGAAAAAAAAAGAAAAAAAAAAAAAAAAAAGAAAAAAGGTCATGATTATGTCGTAAGAGGCGATTTCTTTCCGAGCCGGACGTGAACGATTGCTCCGTGTTGTTGTGTGCCTGCTGAGAGACTGACCTGGTACCAGGAGTACGCCCTGTCAGCAGGATTAATGAGGATGGTGATGATCTTGGCTTTGGGAAGGAGCGCGGCGGCTCGCCGGGCCGCTACCTCCGAGTCGAAGTAGTTGGCGCTTTTCTCGAAGTAGAAATCTGAGCTAGTGTTGGAGGGCAGAGGGAAATACTCCATATACCTGAGAAACACAGACCATGAGATGAGTTGAAAATTAGGTCACTTAAGTAGAACAGCCAAAGGTCTCACGTCTAGCGGCTGTACGCTTTCGACACCGTATACAACACCCCGCCTCGTTTACGGAACGTTACTCACAACACGTCTGAAAAGTGACAGACACAGCCTCCATGTGTGTGAGTGTACTCCATGCACGCTTTATACAAGCTATGCTACATAGTTACTGTTTTTCTTTTTCTTTGTACAAACACGTAATCTCGTCTCAAGTCAAAGGAACATCGGAGACGTCAGATCTTTCCAAGGTTTCCCTATCTATGCGGTTTACAGGGGCTATTGAGCTTAACTCATGCATGCTGCCTCCAAAAGCGCTGAAAAAGAGGGGGAGGAGAAGCCATCGAGAAAGAGAGAGAAAGAAATGCTAGAAACACACCAGTCAATGCCCTTGTGATAATTACGACCGTTGAAGAACTGGATCTCCTCAAAAGTCTCCTTGCTGGGATAATTACTGGTCAAGTCAGGATGCATTCCCAGAAACAGATAGAGTGCCGTCGTTCCTGGAAACAAAGCAGATAAGAAGAGTTCACAGAAAGGTTTCGGATTTCTTTTATTTTTTTTATCTGTGCATTTTTTCATTTAATAATTGAGACGTTAAATAATAAATGGACAGGTCAGAGAACCGCGGTGGTTACAGCATGTTATTTGTTTACAGAAAAAAGGTTTAACTGAAAGGATTAACGCTGACATTGTAGTATCGTCTGCAAAACTGGGCTACGGCTCCCTCAAGACACGGTTTAGAAGTTTAATTAGTCGGCGCAGTAAACCTGGAATCCACATTTACTGCTGAAGTACTGATCCGGTTTATGGAACGAAACGGCTCTGTGATACAGCGTCGGCTCTAGACCAGGCTGCATCCGACGACTGATTGAAACTACAGAGATGAACACTCCGAGCATTGTCTTCAGTAGTCTGTCAGTAGTTTGCGCCACGACAGCTAGATGGCGCTACTGTATACTGCTAATCATACGGCAAACCCCAAAAACCCCCAAAACTTACCGGTCTTCTGTGGGCCTATGATGAGCAGCTTAGGGAAGCGATCGCAGGTTTTCTCCTTCGACCAAATGTCTTTATGTCTTTTGTCTTCACAGGGGTCCTGTTGGAAAGAGTGAGAGAGAGCAAGAGAGACAGCGGTTCAGATTTACAAAAACTCACAAAAACAGTGTCACGTCAGATCAGACTCGAGTCCTCCGACCACAAGCCAACATGGTGGCATAACTCATGTACATGCAGGCACACTTATATTCGCAAACCCCGCTATTTAAATCCTGCGCACCATGAATCTTGCAGGGGAGAGGGACCGCTATTAAACGTTAATATATCACAGAGAGAGAGAGAGAGAGAGGGAGAGAGAGAGAGAGAATGCCTGTAGAGTTATTGCTGTTAAACAGACCATCTTACTCTATTAAGCTAAATAAAACTACTCCCTCCACCCCCGAACTCCCCGAGCTAATAGAACGCTCACAGCCAGAGTGGAGAAACGGGCAGCGGTTTTATTGTGGGATCAAAATAACATCTAATTAAACCTGTATATATAGGCAAGAAAAAAAGAAATAGAGGCATGTTTAGTAATTAGGGGGGAAAAAACCTAAACTCCAGCCGTTTTAAAATACAGTTTTATCTTAGAGCAAATACATTCATTATTGATTTACAGTGCATCTGGATAAAGCATTCGCAGCACTCCACTTTTTCCACATTTTATAACAGTGTGAAAGAAGTTTGTTTGAAATATTTACAA
>JAQQZS010000011.1:3821019-3831358 GCA_030068045.1 Platyallabes tihoni
GGCGATGCTGGGGTTCGAACCCCCGACCTTCCGATCAGTAACCCAGTAACCCACAGCCTTAACCGACTGAGCCACCAGTTTTATCAAAGGTAACATTTCCTGACACACTAGTTGCACTTTGTGACATGTTTTTAATGATATCAGAATATAATACATATCGCTTTAACACTGACAGCACTTTGACATGTGCTGTCACAATTTAATGTTAATCAATTAATCCACCAGCCAACAGTTAATTCTATAGTAATCAAGTAGGACTGAAACTTTTTCTTGATTTGCTAACTACTTCTGAACTACACTACCAGTAAAAAATTGGGGCTACTGTAACTCTACTGTCTTTCCTGACTTTTATTTCCTTCTACACTGTAAAACAACGCTGAAGGCATCTAAAATATGCAATAATCTCCTTTGATATTGAGTCTGATATGTGTCTGCTACTTATGCTCTGTAAAGCGTTCACAACTTTCATCATGGTGCTTGATGGGTTTTGCAAATGCACTTGACAATACTGTTCTTGCAAGAAGTGTTCCAGAACAGCTGACCTTCATGTCTTAAAACACACGAGGTGGTATCAAAAAGTTCTGAAACTAGATCTGCAACACGCCAACAACTGGCAGCATGAGGGAGCACTGACCTTCATAAGTCAGCGTGCCAAAAGACATCATCCTGTTATACATCGGGAGCTGTGCAACTGGTGCTATTCATGCGATTTCATCATGAACAAAGACAGAGAGCAGATAGAACAAAGAGCGATCGTGGAATTCTGAGTGAAACTGGGCAAACCTGCCACAGAGATATTTCACATGATTCGGCAAGTTTATGACGATGCTGCACGGAGTCGTTCAAGGTGTTTGGAGTGGGACGTGTGTTATAAGAGTGGACTGACGACGAGAGAACAGAAAGGCCTTCAATCGGCTCAACCCTCGAAAATGAGGAAAGGATTCACCTTGTGAATTTAACTCATTGGAATTGAACAAGTCAGGGTTTCTTGCCCTGTTACTGTTTTATCTGTATGTCAAAGCAGTGGGTAATCCGGGTACTGTACGTCATTAGGTCCATCAATCCATCAGATAGTCTTTTTTGTTGGTGGAGGCTTTGAAATGCTTTTACGTTTATGGCATTTGGTGCACGCTTTTTTTCTTTTAAAATTCACTATACATCTGATCAGGGTAAAGGACCTTGCTCAAGGACCCAACAGGGGCAACTTGGTGGTGGTGGGGTTTGAACACAGGACATTCCAGACTGTAGTCCAATTCCTTGCTACCCCCGTTCAAGGTGAAATACACCTTGAATGCAATTATCAATTAAAATACACAGTAGCCTAATGTTGGTTAACAGTGCTTCTGCCATCTGCTTTTGTGACTGACGTCATGGAGATGACACAAAAAGTTCAATAACAGACTACAGTATATGCCACAGCAAGAGGAGGTCAGTAGCGCTGAACTGTAGTTAGCGAGATGTTAATTAATTAAGTTGCAATAGTCGATTGTAACGCTAGAACGAAACCTTTCTGAACAAAGATTTTTTGGGGAATTTTGTTGCATTTTAAAACTACCCAAAGTGATCAATTTAACCTGACTTGCAACCCTGCGATTGAGTTACTCCCAAGAAGAAATTAAACTACCCACCTGCTTTGTAAATAAACAGCAATAAAAGAGATCATGCCATATATCAGAATATTAACCTTCCTATCAGTCTCCTCTGCTTTATATTCCCAACTCCGTTTAACCTTGTACGCGACACAGGAATGCACGGAAAACGTTTCAGAAACGATCCAAAGGTGACAGGAGTGAGCGGAGGAAGGAGGATGCCGAGAAGACTGTGCTTAATATAGCCTCGGGAGATTGCACCGAGCCAAGTCCTGACTGGCTGCAGTCGCTGCTTTCCCTCATGGGAACCTGGTTTTCGGAGCCATGTTTCTCCAGGATGTAACATTAGAAGTGCTCAGAGCTAAAGGCACTGAGGCAGAACAGGACACGGCAGAGAACGTTCTCAAGCAGAAAAGACAGGACGAGCAGCCAACCAGAGGTCGTGTAGAAGCTGAGCTTTGAAGAAAAGCTTCATCTTTTTATTTATTTTTTTTTTTTTATGAGTGAATGCTCTTCTAATACGCCTTTAAGTCTGGTTGATGCAAGCGCTCTCGCTGCACATCCATTAAGAAGGAAGAGCTTAAGTAGGATACACCACTGTAATATTGCAGGATTTGGAGTGCTGTAAAAAATATTTATTTGAAACAGGAACATTATTTCTATTTTTTTTTTTTTTTTGTTGGTAGAAGAACTCTATATAAATTCGCTTGAAGCTTTACATCATGTTCGGGTAACAAGAGGGCAGTATGTCCTCCCAAAGTTCAAAAGAAACTTCTCGTGCAGTTTAACTTTAATTAAACCGCAAAAAAACCTGGAGAAATTATTATAATAGTTTAATTATTATTACTAATTATTAATTACATTCTCGAGTAGTCTATTTTTTTATTTCATACTTTAATTTACTCATCATGTGTTTATGGCCTACCATACCATGTGTGGTGAAAGTGTTGCTATTAAAAGTGTATGAAAACGTGTTTAATTATTAGAGACTTTTGCGTGTGCTGATTCATGTATCTCCATGATTTTTAAATGATTTATTACATTTATAATCATAATCAGCAAGTGACCGGAATTGGTTGTTTATTGGTTGTCAAAAATTCTGTACTTGTATGGTGTTACAGTACATTATCAAAAGCTGCGCGCGTTAGAAAGTCACTGATCAGCCTTTTTCTCCAAACTCGCATAGCGAATTAGTCTCGAACCACCACACACTAATTAACGTCTTGTGAGAAGCTGCGCACACCCGCGCACTAACAAACACTCAACATCCACTTCGGGAGACACTTGAGGCGGTAAAAAACTTCACGGTTACTTTATAATCCTACAGGTGGTATAATCCTACTCTGAACTACTCACACACTGGCGCATCCCTTGTGGTAGGATTGAATTATTTTAAGTTTGTGTAAAAATAATATAATAATCATGGCGGATGTATGACAGAAATTCAAGCTGCTCAGTAATGATGTAGCTGCTTGTTTAATTTAATTTGAAGTTAAATGTTAAACTCTTGTATTTGAAGTTAGTCTGTAGTGTTTAAATGTTTGGTTTTTAAGTGAGAAAACTAATGCTATAAAGATTGGGCTACATTTAATTACTTAAATGTAGCCCAACATATGATAGCTTCATTTAACATATGATGATGTTAAATGAAGCTAAGGTTTAAAACTTTGGAGTTACGACTCGATGATTCAAGGTCTTAAAATTGTAACAAGATCGGAAAAAATATGTAATATCGAATCGGCATATTTATAAAATCATGATATGAACAGAATGATCTAATAAGAATATATCGCACAGTAAATAAGTTATGAAATAATTAATACTATATATATATATATATATATATATATATATATAAAAAACACAACTGAAGAGAATATAATTCATTGTAAATAAATTATAGGATGATTAATAAATATATTGTACAACTGATGAGAACATGCTGCACAGGAAATATACTGCGGAATGATTAATACATAAAATATATTGCACAGCTAATGAGAATATATTGCACTGTGGGATGGTGAGTAAATACAGAGTCAGCCAAAAAAATGTAAACACTTTAGTAAAATAAAAATATTATATAATAATAATATCATATAATCATATAGATCAATATATAACGTGTAGTAAAACATTTTGTATTAAAATATTTATACAAGTCTTTCTTTCCTGAAGTGTGTGGTATTGAACCGCTCATGATAATATAACTATAACATCTAATATAATTATAATATCTAATATAATATAATATAATGTAATATAATATAACGTAATATAATATAATATAATATAATATAATGTAATATAATATAATGTAGTGTAATAACTATAATATCTAATATAATATAATGTAATATAATTATAATGTCTAATATAACAATGTAATGTTACATAATGTAATATAAAAAATTATATCAGAATCACGATATCAATAAAATCAGCACCTATGTATCATGATAACATTGTATCGGGTGGTGACTAGTGAGTTCCATCCATAGTGTTTATATCAAACAATATTAATAAAAGGTCATTATTTAACAGATCCTCCACTTCAGGTCGTGCCTAAGGACACCCGTAGCCTGATAAACTCACCCTGACATGTGTTAAATATGTCAAAATAGGTATTTTGGTCAATTTAAAATTTACTACTCTTTTTTTTTTCTTCTATGTGCTCGATTGTTTTATTTGGTTGTTGAACATACTATTTTGCAGAGTTGCACAGATATATATATATATATATATATATTTTGTGCAGTCTTGGGAAAACATGATCTTCAATCTGTTTCAATCTGTTCAAACTGTAATTCAGGATGGTTAGTGACGTTAAATCCTCACCTTAAAGAAACCAATAATCCCCACTCCGTACTCCACACAGTACTTATCGAGAAGTTCTCTATTCCAGGCATCCAGGTTGACATACTTGAGGATATTCTCGTAAATGACAAGCGTGAAGCGGCCCCGGTTCTTGTCGGTGAGCGTGGGCATGTCGCCCTTTCCGGGGGCGATCTCAATCTGGTAGCGGAAGCGTCCCGATTCCAGGATGGCCACGATGTCCTGGCCCAACTGAGAGTAGAGGCTCTCGACAAAAACCAGAACCACAGGGTCCGTGCGGAAAGTGTCTGCTGGCTTGGCAGTTCTCGCAGGAAGTATCCTGGCTGACGGAGGGGAAGGGGTGGCGACTTGCGAATCCTCCCATTCGGCGGTGCCGTCGTCGACGCCTTCCGAACCGCTGACACCTGCAGGCTCCAGTTCACGCTTGACCCCATACAGGAAGTAGGCCGAGATGAGGACACTTACCATGCAGAAGAGAAAGAGCAGCAGTAGGCTGGTCTGCAGCGTGAGCTGCCTGTAGAGCCGTCTCACGCGTCCACACACCAGCATCGTCACCCTACTGCCACTTGTTTTGAGTATATACACACACCGTCCTCGAGTCAGTAACAAATCGGCAAATAACAGCGCAGGGAAAAGGGAGCGACGAAGTGGAGACCTTCCATGACGCAGACCATCACGTCACCATTGCAGAGGGCAGGAGGACCGGTGCGGGCAGGGGACGGCATGGGCGAGGCTGGGCTTTCACTCACCTTCGAAGATGTGTGCTGCCCGCCCCCCGTGCACCAGCAGCCCCCTGCCCAACACTCTCACACCCCTCCGGTCCTGCCCCCTCTAAGTTCTTATCTTCTGAGCCAGTTTAGAAAAGAGCTGAGCTGGAGGATGGGTGAGGCAGATTTCTGAAGGACAAACTCGTCTTCCTGGGATGAGATCTTCGCATGGGTCATGCCCAAGGAAACGTCAACCAGGTCTTCATTTGGTCTGCGGAAGAAACAAACGGGGGAAAAAAATTTAAAAGATCAGCTTATTACAAGGTGCTTTCCAATAATGAGACGCGTAATTAATCATTAAGAGAAATATTGTTGCTAGGCCACCTGATTTTTACCCACTGCACAACCTGCGCAGTAGACAATGGATCCTTTCATTAAACGGCAAAAGGATCTATGCGGGCAATGAATGGATTACAGGATAATGGCTGTGGCTTGCATTGATTAGCTGTGGCTTTAAGACTGATCCTCATTCTCTATGCACTTCAAAGTGCAAAAGTCATTCTTTTCATCTCAAACGAAGTCCTGAATACCAAAACGTTGCGTAGGTGAGTTTAAAAAAAATAAATAAGAGAGATTTAGACCGACACTGACTAAAAGAATGAAGTCGTGAAATGGAAAGGTCTCCGAGAGGGCATGTAGACGAGGCTTAATAAATTGACCAAAGAAAAGGCGACGCAGAGAGCGGCCATTAAGAGACAGGCCTGCGATATATCAGTGTTACGCGCTTTCTTTTCACCACGAAAACGTTTCCGCGGTCCTACCCGAATCTGCCGTATGGTTTAAAGGAAATTAAAAAAAAACCTCCATCAATCCCTTTTTACCACTTTCTAATCAAAATATTAAATGCCTGCTGGGTAAACCTTTTAGTGCTTTCAGCTCCTGTGAGGTCTTGACTTTTTATTTTTTCCCTTTTTTTGGGTATACACTGCTTATAGACACAGGATGACTGTCGCATAAGAGGCCTGCAGGTCGTTTAACTACAGAGAGGTGTCGACAATGGTGCAGCGACAAGATAGGGCTTGCTTTCAGGCGAAATATAGGTCCAGTTTCAAAGGCGGTGCAAATATCTACGTCACATGTGGGTTTTGGAACAAAGAATCAAAAGGTACGGAGAAAGAAGAAGAAGAAAAAAAAAAAGCATTAATACCACAGCAAAGCAAAGGCAACAAAGATGACGAGGATGAGAAAAGCTATTTTATCACTTCAAAAGAAAGTACGACCCTGTAACCTTTCAGATTCGCAAGCTGAAAATCGTCGGCTTGATCGTTCAGACGTCTCCATCAGGTAGATGCAAAGGGGCTACTCGAAAAAAAATACATAATTTCACAAGGGATAGTCTGCTGGATGGTGTGTGTGTGTGTGTGTGTGTATGAACCCCCAGACTTCGGTATTCCCTTGCTTTTCCACCCCAGGCTTAATCTCCAAAGCACAATGTCTGTCACTGGAGCTCTATTGTGTCTAGAGGAACAAGAACAGCAGCCCGAGTGTCGTCAGAGGTCGGATTACGGCTCCAGAACTTTCCCTATTCACAGGCTAGTTCTTTAATATGCATCAGCCACCTCAAGCTGAGACGGCAGAGCCGGTCTTTTGTGCTCCTCGCCGTCTTAACGGTAAGATTTGGAAGGCAAGAGGCATTTATGGTGAGCAAGAGAAGGGATGCCATATTAAAAAAGAATAATAAAACCAAAGATGAACACACTAAAGGGTTCAAATAAATGAATAAAAAAAAAAAAATCAGATCTGGACTTATAAGTACAGTATAAAAAAAATAAAATAAATAATTCTATGCATATCAGTGACTATATAAATAAAAAAAAAGTAATATATGCTGAATCCAAAGCGTTGAGACATTTAAAAATGAAAACCTTGACATTTACAGGACCGTCCCCCATCTCCCATTAAAGTTCCTTCCGTCCCAGATCCATTCTTTTTTTTTTTTTTCAGCAAAAAGATACGAAACCTATTTTCCGATGGCAGAATAGCTTTAACTCTTTCGCACCGTCTCGAGGGCATAGCGTACTGCGGCATACCTTCGCTTCGCGCAGCTGATTCTACACCGCGAGGGTTAGCTGAACTTTAAAAACATGATCTACTTTGCACCTGCACTGTAAGAACAAGGGCATTTTACAGTAATGCAGACCAACTAACCCCAGTCTACCCTCCTCCTATTTTTAAAACCAAGTGTGGAAGCTCATATTAAATAATAAGCTGGAATAAAATTGTGCAAAACGGCTAATTATGTCTGTTTTTTAAACATCGTTAAATATTAAAAAAGAGAAATGAAAAATCCGTAAAAACCCTGCAGACTGTGTTTTTTTTTTTTTTGTTTTGTACTATTCATCAGTTACAGTAGAAACGCGGCATCTGTTTCGTAGCTGCTCAGGTTTGCGCTCCATCTCCAATTATAAGGTGACGGAGAAAACGGCTGTAACAGCTCTGACGGAGAGAAGCCGCAGCTATATAGTTGGTGTGACCCGCCATAAAATCACACTTTACAGGACATGAACTCACATATTCGACAAAATGAATTTCCCAGAGAGTGCAGAAAAAGAGGAATTTTTTAAAATTCTTTTTCCCCCGGCCGATGGGTTGAACCACCACTTTGGCAATTAAAGTGCAGAAGAAAAAGCGCACAAAGATCTGGAGTCGTCAAAGCTTCCCTGCGCTTCCTCGATCTGTTCCTTTCTTGTTTGATTTCAAAGTGAAGAGATGGTACGGAGTGACCAGAGGGAAAAAGATTCAATGAGAAATGGAAGACGCCCGAGGGGCTGAGAATATCTCGCTGCCGTTCAAAGCCGACGGACGTTTTCTGAACGTGTGTGTGTGCCAATGTGACAGCAGCTGGAAGTTAACCTTGCCAAAGTGATACTGATTTCTCCCAAATCTCGCCTCGGGGCAAACCTAAAAATCAAAGACTAACAAATTTGAATTGAAAGCGACACATTTTTCCGGAGCTGTAATGATGCAGCAGGTGTAGGACTCACACCGCGACTTTGATTTCTGCGCCTTCAAATGAAACCTGGTCCGGTTATACCCATCCCTGTCCCTGCTGCCCGGCATGGTGCTCAACCACACCCACATACTCTTACATACTCTACATTTCAGCCAATACATCAGATCAGATCAGGTGTAATTTGGCAAAAAAGGACATTGGACCAACTGGAGCCTGGAACTGGGAACCACCAGCCATCAAGGACAAACCAAACTTTGATCACATCAATCCACTATTGATGACGTGTCCTTATGGGTGGATCATTAAATAGTCGGATAACAGTATATCTTAATACAGATACATGGTTCTATAAACTTTCACAGATGCGAACAAGTCACGGAGCACTATCGCCTTGCACCTCCAGGGTCCGAGTTCGATTCCCGTCTCTGAGAGCATGTGGTTTGCATGTTCTCTCCGTGCTTGATGGATTTCCTCCTGTTTCTTCCTACAGTCCAAAGACATGCAGATTAGGCTAATTAGCGTTCCCGAATTGCCCATAGTGAGCGAGTGTGTGTCTGTTTGTGTGCCTAGTAATGGATTGGACCCCACTTCATGCCCCAGGTCTCCTGGGATAGGCTGCAGCTCCCCCACGACTCTGAATAAAGGATAAAGCCGTATAGACGATAAGTGGGTGAGTGAGAAAAACCCAGAGCATTTAAACAATTCAAACTAACTACAAAAACAAGAGTTTAACATTTAACTTAAATTTAATTCAACAGAAAGCAAAATTTTTATTAAGCAGCATGTATCACGGTTATGTCATCCACCATTATTATTATTTAACAAACTTGGTGTATGTGGTTTGAGACCGGTGTAAGCGTGTGTAATGAGTGGGTCTGAGTGGGTCCAATTCACTTGCAGAAACATTTTGGAGAAAAAGGCAGATGAGAGTTTTTTTTTTTTTAAACTTGTGCAACTTTTGATACCATAAAACCATAATAATGCGTTTTTATTGCATCGTTCTGAAGCTCGTGCACTCGGCACAGAATTGGTCACGTTCAGGCTGATCCAGTGATCAAGCTGAAAACCAGAAAGTTCTGGTCACTGGCTGGTGGACCAGTGCATCAATATATGATTCATAACTCAATCGATTTTTCCTCTATTTCCATTAACAATGCCACCTATCAGTGCTTCACCAGTGCAACAAGAAAGACTAAGAGGAGCGTGCTTTTCCTTTTAGTAAACTGCTTTTTCCTTTGGATGAAGTGGACTCACTGGTGTGCTGCTTTAGTTCAGCGAATAAAAAAAAAAAGGAAAAAAATCTCACACGGTGTTTGGATTTCACCACAAAAAGAGCTTAAAGTCATAAACGCTCAGGTTAAACCACAAATCATGGAGCCGCTGTTTTCAAACCACTTTTCATTTTAATAGGCGTATATAAAGCGATACCTCGTTACTGTTGAGGAGAAAACATTACAGTGCTGAGGGATGCGAGTCTGGTCTCAAGATATGTTCTGTATCGATTGGACGTGTCTAGAAAATGTCTTGAGTTTGAGGAGCGGAAAAAACATTTATTTCACAAAGTTTTCAAGAAGTAACTCTTTCTTCTACAAAACAGCCTAATTATCATCGAGAATAAAGGCTTAGCATTGAAAAGGATTTGACAGAAAGGGATTTGATTTTCACTCTTGAGCGTAAAACAGTCCTCGTTTTTTTTTTTTTTGTGGACTGGATTTTGACTCGACCTAGAACACTTTAACACTCGGTCTCAGCTAGTCCTGGTCTCGACGTTCTCTCAGACTTGGGGTTACATCAACGCAGTGAGTGGATCTTTGAATGGAACGATTTTGTAAATTAGAGATTAATTTATCAGCCTCAGCAATAATCCAGAAATGTTCTCATTACACTCAGATTGAGTAAGTGTTTCCGCAGACTTTTCATCCAAGGAATAAAATGATCCTGTGCTAGAAATAAGTCTCCAGTCTCACAAATTCTCCATTTAATAAGATTTTTGGCAGTTGGATGGTTTGCATTCGACACTTTAGTTTAAGCAGATTGTTGTGTCTACCAATTTGAAATCTCACCAAAACGAAGAACTCTGTTTATCAACCAGGCTTGTAGATGAGCTTTTCAACCTCTACACAAGACTATTATAGTGGGAAAACAACAAGAAGCATGTATCTTGTTACCAGGGATGTTCAAGTCAAACCTTGTGA